>OY757023.1:94144447-94159501 GCA_963580285.1 Lucinisca nassula
CGTCAACACTGTAAAGGTCATTTTGGAGACGTTGCTTCCAATTTTGTGGGAATTTTACCCGACATTGAGATGAAATGACTTCTCAAGCCCTGTCGCCCAATGAAACCAATAGGGTTTATTAGCATGGACGGTCCGCCTCGCACCGCGGCTCCTGGACAGGCTAAGATCCTCTTAGCAGTTTACCAGTACTAGTGTGCGGGCCGGATTCAGCTGTGCGTGGAAGCATCATGCAACCCATATATTTCTTCAAGCCCCTATGTGCGGGGGGCCGATCTAGGCTTGGAGTCATAGATTGGGCTACATGATGCTTCCGCACAGAACTGATACCGACCGCACATGAGTACTGTTAAACCGCGGAGAATGTCTAAGCCTGCCCAGAAAAGTTGCTGCGAGCCAGCCTGTCCATGCATTTAAACTCTTTTGGATTCATTGGGCGGCAGGGACTGAGATGTCATTTCATCTCAATGTCAGGTAAAAGTCCCACAAATTTGGAAGCAAAGTCTCGTTTTCGTGATGAATAAGAAAAACATCAGAATTTTCTCTGGAAATTTTTTGGGTGATCAAATCTTCCAATAGATTTGAATATGCGTGTTTTCGTAATGTTTTTTATGACCCCAACTTTTTTGGAGGGGCATATTGCTTCTGGTTCGTCCATTCGAACTTCCGTTACGCCTTTGATGCATAGCATAACGCAAGAACCGTGCATGCAAGGGTTTTGAAATTTCATATATGGATTCTTCATGGAAAATTAGCTAACGCTATTTTTTTTTCTTATCCGGAGTATGCCCCTTTCAAAAGTTATTGCCCTTTGATTTTTTGTTTTTATAAAATCTTGTCAGCAACATATCTCAAAATCTATTGGAGCTAGAACCTTGTAAGTTGGTGAATAGATTGGTGCTGATGAGTAGATGTCGTGATTAACTTTTGACTAAATTCCGAAAAATACATTGTGGCTGATGGCCCTTTGTCACTTTCGGTACATTGTTTGCATTGTGATGCATAGCATAACTTTAGAAGCTTGTATGCTAGGGTTTTGAAATTTCATATATGGATTCCTCATGGAAATGAGCTGAAAGATATTTTTTCTCATCCGGATTTTGCCCTTTTTAAGGTTGTTTGAGTCAACCTTTGTGTTCAATCAGCTCAAAACAGTTATTGTGCGCAATGTTGGGAGACAAAATTTGTAAATCAATTTCAAGGGGGTATCCCTTTTCTTAGTATTATTTTTTCTGCCTGTTTAAAATTCAGCGGCCAATTTCTATTGCAGTAAGTAGATAGGACAGTGTTGCAATTGTTCTGATTGTGATTTTTGAGTGGTTGCTTCCACAAAGTCACACATAGCTTTCAAAATCTTATGTGCGCAATGTTACCAGAATACACCGTATACAATTATTTATGATATTAATTGATTTTTTTATTCTGATGGCACATATGTGCTTCCATACACTAAATTTTTGTCACGAGACATTGTCAAATGTATTTTCTGACCCACAAAGTCACACATAGCTTTCAAAATCTTATGTGCGCAATGTTACCAGAATACACCGTATACAATTATTTATGATTTTAATTGATTTTTTGATTCTGATGGCACATATGTGCTTCCATACACTAAATTTTTGTCACGAGACATTGTCAAATGTATTTTGTGACCCCCCCCCCCCCCCACACACACACACACACACCCCAATGTTTATTTTTACGACTTGAATATAGATCTTGTTTATCAATAGCATACAAGGAAAATAATAAATGACGTTTATTAAAAAAAATAAAAAAAAAATAGAATATCAGAATAGAATAAAGCAGCGGGAGTCTGCATCGTCTGCTTGTGTCCGCCAAACCTTCAACTGGATTTCCTTTTGATTTTGTGGATTCAAACACATATAGGTGGATAGATTTGGGAAAATGCATAGCTTCCGTGTACCATATCTCGAACGATTTTGAGCAAATATTTCCATTTATCAATCAAGAGAAAGCTTCTTCGTTCTCTTTTTAATAATAAATTATAGACTGCTTTTTAACAATTTTAACAATTTGTGACCAGTCAGGTATCTTACGGAAAACCGTGACCATCATTTGTCACGGTTTTCCATGACACATAAGTAAAAGCCAAAGTAATGGTTTTCCATGACGTTAACGTTTTCTCTATGTAAATGACCACGCGATAGTTTGGGAGAAATTATTTTCTCGAATACAGGTAACGGAAAACCATGACCTGTCTTTAAATTGGGCTTTGTCATGGATAACCATGATTATTATGTTTTTAAAGTGTGCATTGTCTACCGGGGTCTGATTCCTATGTTCACAAGCCTGACACGTTTGTAGAAATACTCAGGAGAGGTTGGTCGGACCATAAAGCCGTATCCTTCACAGCGTTTTCAAAGAAGATTCGGCCAGGAGAGCCTTCCGGCCAGCGACATTGAAGGGGGTGGTGCAGAGCTGAAATGCTCCTATATCATCAAAACTACTGGCAAAATGACAAATATGTTACTGTTACTGGGAAAAATGGAGAAAAAAATACTTGAAAAAAAAATATAGAAACAATATGGCCTGTTGATACTGAATATATCGACCACCAGAATGCTGGGACGCACTGAGGACCATCAATAACTTATCATAAATCGCTAAGAGTGTACCAGGGGATAAACCGATAAAGAGAATACCAGATTCGTATCATTTGATATCAAGTTTATCAGGCTCGGCTTCAAGAACGCATGTAGAATCGCTCGGCAAGCCTCGCGATCCTACAAGCGTTCTCGAAGCCTTGCCTGATAAACTTTATATCAAAAGACACGAACCTGGTATTCTCTATTTCTCTTCTCTTTGTCTTGACTACATCTGTCAGCTGTTGCAATTCTGTAGCATAATAAATAGTAAACCCCATTAATTGTTTTATCTTTTTTGCAAGAAGTCAACCATGGTCACTCCCTCACAGTCTCAGAACCTTGCTAACGTATACAACTTGTTTAAACATTTTGGAAGGAGAGTCCCGAGAAGTTCCCATTGTTTACTTTGGGACTACAATTCAGGATCAAAATGGTTACCCCATGTTTCATCCAGGATCACAAATGTCTTAGAGAATTTAGCGTGGTCTGCCTGAAAACAATTTTAAAGTTTTCTTGAAAAATCTAGTCTTTTCAGCATGAAGGGGAACCCATCTTACTGGCAGTTTGATCGTCTCTAGATTGTCAGTACGAGTAAAAGCAATATTAACAGCCAACACCGACACCCATAGTGTCTTCAATATGTTAGGCTGTTTCATGTCGGCATCACGAAAACACGCCTATATATTTTGACTCCTTTAAACCCGACTTTTATATAGTAAAACTGGGGTTTACAACAGAAACGACCGTCTTGCGACGGCCTGTAGCAATACCACTTGGGTTTGCTATAAGAATTATAAATTAAGGGATTAGCAGTATTCATGGTAACTACTTCAGCAAAAGTAGGAACATTTCTTTAATAAACCCAGAGTCCTAGAGCAAAACGAATAGCACCATATGAGCCTCGTCACAAGAAAACATGTTTTATTGTGAAGCCAGCATAGGCTCATATTAGCCTGCATGTATGCGCCTTCAGTCTGCATGAGATGAGCCATCTTTGGTCCCCGAGAGTGAACATTTATGTTTCTGGTCAGAGTACACAGCGACACAGGCTGGTGAGTCTTTACTTGTCAGACAAGTTACCATCTAAATTGCAGTTATAATTTCTCATGCCATTTCACTGACATTCATAGTCAGATTTTCTTTAAGGGCCACTGATGAGGCTTTGATAGCAGAAACTAGTATTGGCTGAAATAAGTTGTCAGCATTACTTCGAGGGTCACTGATGAGGCCTTGATGGCTGAAACTAGCTAGTCTGGCCCAAACACCAAATGGCTATGTATATTTTCGTTTTTGGCTGCGTTCAAGGGCACCTTTTTGGACTTGTTCAATGGTACCTGGCAGTTGAAAATGCCTTTTTAAAAGACACTGATCCGCAGTCATCAACTGACACGGCAGTTTAAAATTGCTGCCTATCATTAAGTGCAGCGATCGAAAATTTCCATGGTAGTTGATGAACGCGGATCAATTAGCCTTAGAAACAACGTTTCGAATGTAACTGGCAATTGAAAATGCTGTTTTTCAGTCGCGTTGATCTGCCTGCGTTCACTCTTAGGTTTTGAAGAAAAGACATCGTGTAGCTGCATTGGAAAGTTAAGGACTAAACATTGTGCTTGTATTTCATATTTGGAATACGACATACGGAAAATATACTAGGTTCGTGTCTTTTGATATCAAGTTTATCGGGCAAGGCTTTGAGAAAGCTTGTAGAATCGCGAGCCTTGCCGAGCGATTTTTCATGCCTTCTCGAAGCCGAGCCTGATAAACTTTATATCAAATGACATGAACCTGGTATTCTGCTTATCAGTTTATCTCCTTGTACACTCTTTCAGGGTTTGCCAATAATGCTAGTAATCAAGTTCATAGAAATGCAATGTCACGCTGACCTTATAAAGCTCACTTGTACTGAGATGGCATATCATTATCAGATAGTTATGTTACAATGCAACTGATATAAGGGGTAACTGATGATATGGTATATTATTCTTAGCTAGGCGGATAGGGTAAGAGTGAGGATGGGATTTGCTTGTCAGCTTGGTAGCGGTGCTAATACAATGGTAGCGTAGTTAATGGCCCTGGCTGCTCACATGTACATGACTATGACAGAAAATGTACAAAATCGAGAACTGGTTATATTTTTAGATGCGCTAGTCTTCTCCCCTACACGACAGAGTACTGTGTATATAATAAAGTCTCGACCGGGCTGGTGTATTGGGTCATTGGCAAACAGAACGGATCTAAATCAGACGCCATGATATCTTATCAGGGTCTGCTCTTATTGCAAATCTGCATTTAAGTGTTAAACTTAACAGTTAAATATTAAGTTGAGGACTATTTTACCAACTTACACCCAGAGATTATCCACTCTATAGCACTCTCAGTGCTTTGGTAAAAGCAGCAGCCCAGTATGTGGTGTAAAGGGATAGTCCCGTTCTAAAGTCTAGTACAATCGCTGTAAGTTTGTGTTGTGGACCTAGTATGGAGGCGTTTTGCTAGGTTGAGATTTCGCAAAGAATTCTTATAGCCTATATGACTACATATTTTGGAAAGGGACACTTTATCGCTACGAGGACTGTTCAAATATGGATGCAACTAAGCACATAAAAATGATTCCGTGATAGATTTCGATGAAAAATTTATTTTGTCCCCTCAAAGTATTCCCCTTTAACAGATATACAAACTTTCAGTCTTCTGATCCAATCATTGAATGCATTTTGGTAGTCTTTTCGAGGTATACTATAAAGGCACTGGAATATTGCAGAACCGAGGTGTTTGCGCTGTACAAATTTTCGACCAGAAAGGTATTTTTTTTCAGCCGCGGGAACAAAAAAAAAAGTCACACGGGGCAAGGTCAGGGGAATACGGGGGGTGAGAGAGTTCAACAACCTTTTCCTGCTTCAGATAGTCTTGCACAATGAACGCCTTGTGCGATGACGCATTGTCATGTAGCAACCTGACATTGGCCAAACCAGTTGCGGGTCTTCGTTCTTTGAAATACTTCTTCAATTTTCGAAGAACTTTATTCTTGTAAAACTTTGCATTTAGGCACAGCAACCTGAATAGCAGGGCCTTGATTTGAAAAGAATATGGCATACATTACCTTCTTGACGCTCATGGTCCGCTTTGCAATGCATGGTCTTTTGCAATACTTTTTTGCCCATATTTTGTTCTGAATCTTTCGTTTTGGCTCAAAAAAGTGAACCCATGTCTCGTCACCTGTAACGACATTAGCGAAAGACCGTGCATTGTAATTTGGAAACTTTTTAAGCAACTTCTTGGCGCACTGAACACGTGTCTTTTTCTGCTCATCTGTCAACAGATGGCTAATCCATCTAGCACAGATCTTTCTCATTTTCAAATCCCGTTTCAGAATTGTATGAGCTGCTCCTAATGAGATGCCAACCATACTAGCTATTTGCCTAGTGGTGTATCGTGCATCGGTAGCAACTATTTCTTTCACTCTAGCAACCATCTTGGCAGATGTTGCTCTTTTCGGCCGACGATCATGTGGTGCATCTTCTGTTGAGCCTAGTCCACAGCTGAATTTCTTACACCAACGAAAAACTGTCGGAAAAGACATTTCATTATGCCAATAAACCGAACATATTTTATCAAATATGTCTTTGCACCGTATACCAAGAATACAACGATTCTTAATATAGGACCGTATTTCAACGGCGTACTCTGACCTTCTTCCAACCATGTTTTGTATTAGTATACAAGAGTAGACAGTGTTTATCGAACGATGTACATGGCTAAAGTGCACGGATTTTAACAGGTTTGGTATCAATGTATAGGTAAAATGTTTTTCTACGCTGTGATATTTATTTCCAGGTGATTTTCGCATTAGTACATGAGAAAACGTTCTACTTGCATTCATATTTGAACAGTCCTCGTATATGGCTGACCACCAAGTCCCCCTCCCCCAATGCTACTCATGCGACCTTTATTTTACTTTCAAAACCTGGTATGTGTTTTTTCTGTCGCGTCTCATTATTTTCTACATCATAGAAAGGGTTAGGTTTGGATTGTGTTTGTTTGATTTGAGGTTTAACGTCCCCGTCACTAACACTGTATAGGTCATTTTTGAGACGTTGCTTCCAATTTTGTGGGACTTTTACCCGACATTGAAATGAAATGACATCTCTGCCCTGTCACCCAATGAACCCAATAGGGTTTATAAGCATGGACGGGCTGACTCGCACTGCTTTGCCTGGACAAGCTTAGATCCTCTAAGCGGTATACCAGCACTCGTATGCGGTCGAATTTCAGCTCTGCGTGGAAGGATCATGCAGCCAATTTATATCTTCAAGCCCCTATGTGCGGGGGCCCTAATTAGGTGTGTATTGCATCCTTGTTGTGTTTTGGAAAAATCATCAAGTACACGGTGCCCGACTGTACCCACTTAAGATTTCCAATAGGCTGGTACAGTCGGACACTTTTTTCTAGCGAAATTGCACGACCCGCAGAAAAAGCGACCGACTGAAGTCGGTTGATTTTCTAAGAGTGCCCTAAAATCTCCGTGTCATTCTGTCAGTCTGTCAGTCTGTCTGTCCGTCCGTAACCCGTTTGTGAAAATTGGTGATAGTGACTTAACCGCTTGGAATATTTAAACAATTTTTGGCATACTGATAGATATCAATGAGATCTAACCAATGAACTTGCGAAATATTACATTCCATTTAGTATAGCCTCGCCAAGGCGAAAAATGTGAAAATTTTCGAACTGCTTCTCCTCTGAAACCGTTGGGCCGATTGAAGTCAAATTTCATATGGAGCCTCTATGGGATGGGGGAAACCAAAATTTGCTCATGGGGTCCAGGTCACATGACCAAAATGGCCGCCAAGCCATATATGGTCTGTCTGTCTGTCTGTCTGTCCGTCCGTAACCCGTTTGTGAAAATTGGTGATAGTGACTTAACCGCTTGGAATATTTAAACAATTTTTGGCATACTGATAGATATCAATGAGATCTAACCAATGAACTTGCGAAATTTTATATTCCATTTAGTAAAGCCTCGGCGAAGCGAAAAATGTGAAAATTTTCGAACTGCTTCTCCTCGGAAACCGTTGGGCCGATTGAAGTCAAATTTCATATGGAGCCTCTATGGGATGGGGGAAACCAAAATTTGCTCATTGGGTCCAGGTCACATGACCAAAATGGCCGCCAAGCCATATATGGTAAAAACCCTTCAAAAATAGTCTTCTCCAGAACCACTGGGCAGATTTCCGAGAAACTTGATAAATAGCATCTGGGACGTAGGCCCATCATAAATTGCTAAAATGATGACCCTGGGTTGACCTTGACCTTCTTTGTGGCTAGGTTGAACTTTGACACATACATGTATGCTTTTGTATTGGAAAAGTGAGAATGCATTTTATCCTGTAAACGATTCAGAATACAGTACTAAAGTATAAGATATATTTTTGCTCCTTACGGTAAGGCGCATTTACTGGGGGAACCGTTTTAGGTCCAGGTCACATGACCAAAATGGCCGCAATACCCATATATGGTAACACTCATAAAGCTAAAAGCATCCGGCGGGTCGTGCACTTCAGCTGAAGCACTGGTTACAACTATAATTCAGATAGTTATCGCAAAAAGAATATAATATTGATTATTCACATAAATCAATGTCAAAATAACATAAGGATACATTTTAAGCTGCCTTACTCCGAAAATGCCCACAAAGTAGTCAGTGGTAAATCAGTTGTGATCGTTCGGTTTGTTTTGTTTTGTTTTTAAAAACTGGCGGTTTGAGACGTTGTTCTGACGTTAGCATTTTTCAACCAATAAAAAATTATGTTTAATATGGACTGAAGGTAATAGAATTAGACAAGCAACTAATGTTTAATTGGGTTTTATATTGCATGCTTGATTAAGGATGACAATTGTAACACACGGAAACTATACATGATAAATAAAAGTGTCCGAATGTACCCATCTGTCCGAACGTACCTACAGTGACCCTACTTGTATACTGCAGTTTTATATACAGTATATGTAGTTTCGTGTCTCTGATGGGAGCTGTGGGTTGATTGTATCGATTCCTGATCATTGCCTCCACTTCTATTTTATATAAATTGTTGACAATAACTGCTCCCCGTTATAAAACACAAGTGACGGAAATCCGTGACGTTGACGGGCTTCAGTTTGTCATGGAATACCATGCCAGTCAAAATATGGAGAGTCAAGGTTATCCGTGACTAACTGTTTTGCAAATAGGACCCTAGGTAGGTTTGCTATCGAATAACTCGGTTTTAGCTGCGAATAACTTCGGTTTTGTTATTGAGAAATGGTTATATATACATTTTTCTAGATAACCACGATGGCGGTGTTCCGGAATTTGAAGGATTAGAAGTGAAAACTTGCTTAAAATAGTCAACTTCTGAAGCTGTTGCCACCTCTATTCTCTCCTCTTGTTGAGTCTTAGAGTACCTGGATGTAAAGTGGCTCTGACGTCATTTTTAAATTGGTTCCCGAACTATGTGTAAATGTTTACAGGATCAAAATAGCGTGCAAAATAAGCACGATACAACAGAAAAACATGCCGCAATAGGGAAACAGCACAATGTCATGGAAAACCGTGACAAATGATGGTCACGGTTTTCCGTAAGATACCTGACTGGTGACGTATATTTTGTTTTTAATGACGTCATTTGTTTGCGCGTGAGGAGAGCTCGCCTTACAGCCGGTAAAACAGTGTATGGTGCTATTATTGGACCGTTACTTATTTAATGTTTTTTTCTGCGGATTAAATCCTAAATTTCTCAGAACTGGCACGGATATTTTTTTAGGACTTTTTTTTGGGTAATTAATATAACATAGCCCTGTGTTTTGGTGTTAAAAGAGTTTCTCAAGGAATTATCTTGACCATAAAAATTAAAGTGCCTCGCCTAAATCGGTTTTCAGACATTACGAAAACACGTATGGGGCGCCGTTTTACTATTTAATCCGTATTTATAGATATCCATAAATCAGCCGAATAATGGATATCCATAATTCGAATTATAGATATCCATAAATCAAATTATGGATATCCAAAATTCGATTAATAGATATCATTAATTCAGATCGATTTATGGATATCCATAATTCGAATTATGGATATTCTTAACTCGATTTATGGATATTCATTATTCCTCAGATATATGGATATCCATAATTCGAATTATGGATATCCATAGTTCGATTTATGGATATCCATAATTCAGATCGATTTATGGATATCCATAATTTGAATTATGGATATCCATAAATCACCGCCAAAGCTTTTGGTTTAATGATTTCTCCCTAAAACACGTGATTGTTTATTGTAAAAATCTTCAAAATCTTCAAGGTCTTCATCATCGCTGGAAGGTGGCCGGTCACAGGGACCTATCTGCCGCGCAGCCTTTTCAGCCCGTAAGGCTTCCAAAGCAACGGACGGCATATGCTGAACGCCCGCCATGCGTGCAGTTAAATATCGGAACCAGCCGTAAGATCTGTAAATTCCGGCCAACGCATCCGGTCCCTCTGGAATCACCTCTATGAGGACTGCGCACCTAATCGGACGTAAGATTATAATGATCCAAACAGGCAATCCGTGCATGCTCTCTGGAGAAAAATGCACATGGTCGTTATATATAGTATTAACATATATCCATATAACACTCTATTTGACGGCCCCTGCCCATCGGGGCTTGAAGAAATAGATGGGCTACATGATGCTTCCACGCAGAGCTGAAATCGACCCGCACACGAGTACTGGTAAACCGCTTAGAGGATCTAAGCCTGCCCAGGCAAAGCGGTACGAATCGGCCCGTCCATGTTAATAAACCCTATTGGTTCATTTGGGCGGCAGGGCTTGAGATGTCATTTCATCTCAAGGTCGGGTAAAAGTCCCACAAAATTGGAAGCAGCGTCTCCAAAATGACCTTTACAGAGTTGACGGGGACGTTAAACCTCAAATCAAACAAACAAATACTGTACTTGAGATGTATGGAGTACCAAGCAGATTCAGATATATCTCCTGGCCCCCGCCCATTTGGGGCTTGGAGAAATAGGTTTGGCTGCATAAGCTGAGAGTACTGGTAAATCGTTTAGAAGGTCTAAGTCTGTCGTGCGAGTCAATGGGCGACAGGGATTGAGAGGTTTGTTTGTTTGTTTGTATTTGAGTCTAACGGCACAGTCAACACTAATTTAGGTCATGTTTGAGCCGGTCAGTTTACCTATCCTCACTTTTCCTTGGCAGGCTTATACGTTAGCAGTTAACCAGTACAGTGCACAGTCTTTCTCCAGAAACTGACAACTGCCCTTCTTGAATCAGCGGAAGGGAGAGAATGACTATAGAAAATATTTCATGTTCAATCTCCACGAAAGAATGTTGCCGACCCCGGCAGGTATCGAACCCGCTTCCTCCTGATCACCAGTCAGACGCGCATCCGATTGAGCTACGGAAGCCGGCGGGATTGACATGTCATTTAATCTCAATGCAGGCTTAATGACCAACATAACTGGAAGCAACGTCTCCAAAATGCCTTAAATAACATTGAAGGGGACGTTAAACCTCAAATCAAACGAAACATATCTCTCCGACACCATAGGCCACCACTAAGCCTACCAGACATTACCTCCACCTCCATCCCGGCTTTTATTACACACCTAAATCGGAAATCAGACGCGAATAGTCGAGTTTTTTTTGTTTTGTTTTTTTTTGCAAAGGGAGCAGTCATTATTCATTATGTTTATTTGCAGAGGAAAATTATGGATATCCATAATTCGATTTATGGTTATCCATAAATCAGCCGAATAATGGATATCCATAATTCGAATTAAGGATATCCATAATTCGATTAATGGATATCCATATTTCGATCTAAATTAATGATATCCCAAAAATCGATTTATGCATATCCATAATTCGATTTCTGGATATCCATAATTTGATTTATGGATATCCATAAATCAGCCGAATAATGGATATCCATAATTCGATTTATGGATATCCATAAATCGAATAAAGGGATATCCATTATTCGATTTATGTATATCATTAATTCACATCGATTTATGGATATCCATAATTCGAATTATGGATATCCATATTCGAATTATGGATATCCATAAATAATTATGGATATCCATAAATAATAATGGATATCCATAATTCGAATTATGGATATCCATAAATAATTATGGATATCCATAAATACGGAATAAATAGTAAAGCGGCGCCCCATAAACACGCCTCTCAATATGAAACTTTTCGCATGAAATACTGAATTTTGCTTATTTCTGCTCTAAACATACATTGAGGGCACTCGTTAGAATAGCCTCGACGAGGCGGTTCTAACGAATACCCGCAATCTGTTTTTGCTGGAATTAGAAAAATAATATATACGCCTGTCAACCCCAGTTTTACTATGTAAAAGTTGGGTTTACGGGGGTCAATATTACATAGGCGTGTTTTCGTGATGGATGAGATGTTTGCAGAATGTGAACGGACAAAGACGGATGCCGGGGCATGAGTATATATACTCACTTGCTGAGCTTGCGGATAGGGTGAGCTAAAAGCCTAATGACCAATCTCATTGGTGACGGGCCTCCGTGGCCTAGTGGTTAAGAGCGCTGACTCTTGATCATTAGGTCTCTCACCGCTGTGGTTCGAGCCTCGTTCGGGTCACATGTGAGATGCCAAGTTCTGCAACGAAAGGTCAGATGGTTTTTCTCCGGATACTCAGGTTTTCGCCCGCAAAATTGGAAGAAACGTCTCCAAAATGACCTTTACAGTGTTGACTAGACGTTAAACCTCAAATCAAACAAACAAAACAAAGCAACGATAGTTTATTATCAATCAGCCATTTCAACTTAACAAACAAAGCCTGACGAAGAATGCAACAGTTATTTTATTGTTTAACTGGGGTTAATTTCCAGTAAATCTGTCCCTTACACTCTCGTTGAATCATCGATATCCGTACCCAGTAACGTCGACAACTGTACCCCGCAAACTTTCACTTCATCGACAGCCGTATCGATGAAACTTTAAACAGTTCCACAGATGCATATAAAGACATGTTGACACACAAATAAAAGGTTATCGCGTATGTTAATGATGTATCTGCATCATTTCGTCCTCGATATTCCATGACACTGAATAAGGGCCACGCATTTCCCCGGAAGTACTTATTTTATATATTTCCCCGTTTAATTCCGCTCAGCGTCAAAACAGGCTATTAGTCAGACTTCCAAAACAACTTAAAACAACAGCAAACTATTTCACAAACGATTTGACGCCGCAAAAATGGACAGATATACACAAAAATAACACTTTTACAGTGAATTTATCGACTACCCTCCTCTGTCGACATCCGTACTGCTCGGTCGAAAACCGTATTTCTCGGTCGACAGCAGCTTTACACAGTACCGGCTCGGTCGACAACACAGTATAGAAAATGGTATTACCCCCGTGGTGTAGGAAACGCGTTCTGTGGCGTCTGATCTGGGTTTTCACTGCTTGCCAAGGTACCCGTTTTGTCGTTACCAAATGGGTTAATTCAGATGCCCATCGGGGCTTGAAGAAACAGATGGGCCAAATGATGCTTCCACGCAGAGTTGTAACCGACCCGCACACGAGTACTGGTAAACCGCTTTGAGGATCTAAGCCTGCCCAGGTGAAGCAGTGCGAGTCGGACCGTCCATGCTTATAAACCCTATTGGTTCATTCGGCGACATGGCTTGAGATGTCATTTTATCTCAATGTCGGGTCAAAGTCCCACAAAATTGGAAGCAACGTCTCCAAAATAACCTTTACAGTGTTGACGGGGACGTTAAACCTCAAATCAAACAAACAAAACAGAACGCGACCTCTGCTGTTTGTCAAATCCCTTCTTATAGGACGTCAGGCTGATATGGTTCTAAGCCTCGAGTAAATTAAAGAAAAACGACGACGGTTAAACTTAAATCTTATCTATAATATTTTTATTCATATTTTCCTTTTTATCAGAATTAAAATAAACAAAAAAAAACATTGCTATAAAATATTGAGTTTCCTAAGGTTAAACAGTAATGGAAATCATGTTGTCGTAAATAAGCCAAGCCAAGCGAAAACGGGTCTTCGAAAATGTGCACCAAGCAAACACTCAGATCAGCCTGCGCACCCGCACAGTCTGGCCAGCCTTCGCTACACTCCAATACGGTAACAAGTCTGTGTAATGACTACCCCCTAAACCCCACTTTTTATAGAGAAAACTTGGGTTGAAGGGGGTTCTTGAGTGTATACATTATTTATCTTATTTCTGCTCCAAGACATAGGTTATGGGTACTCGTAAGAACCGCCTCAATGAGGCGGTTCTAACGAGTACCAACAATCTATGTTTTCAGTATAAATAGGACAAATATCACGGATTTTCATCAGAAACGAAGCCATTTTGTGAGATGTTAAAAATGCACTATGCCGCGCGGGTCTGTTATCGTTATGCATATGGATGGCTTTAACACAAGGCTTATAAAATTTATGCTGTCAGGGAAGATTATATTCTTGGCGGAGCTTACAATTTTGTATTCTGACAAAATTGAGTACAGGCTGGTAAGGCTGGCACGATTAATCGGATAATCGATCATTCAATCGATAAATTCCACAAAAATGATTATCATTACTGATTTGCTTCTAATCGATTATTTGATAAGTACAATTTACTACCCAAAGGTGTGCCTAAAATAGCTGTATGAGTGGCAAACCGTGCAGTGCAGACCCAGATGAGACGCCGCGTTCTGCGGCGTCTCATCTGAGTCTACACTGTTTGCTCAGGCCTGCCTGATCAAATACATATATATGATGAAATACAGCATATGGTAGGAGTCATGCTCAGACAGAAAGCCAGACAGGTGAAATTATTACCAAATCTTCAGTGATTACTAATCGATTATCGATCACAATGACATGAATGATAATCGATTATCTTTTCAGCTCCGATTAGCCAGCCCTACAGGCTGGTCTGAAAATTCATTGAGCGCTCTATAAACTCTTTTCGCTCGTCTTTACCCATTTGTGAGTTTCTGTACTTGTACTTTCTCAACATGTTTCCTACCAGATGGAAATGGTAAGCTCCCGGTGACAACATATGCTTTAATCTAATAACCTATACGGGGCCCCACCCAACCGGGGCTTGGAGAAACAGATTGGCCTGCATGTTGCTCCCACACAGAGCTCAAACCGATCGCACATCCGCCTAGGTTTTAACTTGCACCGGAACCGTGGTTCAAGTCGGACCGGCCATGCATATAAACCATGTTGTTTCCTTTGGCGACAGGGCTTGTCGGGTAAAAGTCACCCAACAAAATTGGAAGCATCGTGTCCAAAATGACCTAAATAGTATTGATGGGGACGTTAAACCTCAAATCGAACATACACAAATAGTTATCTTTACCACTCTCTGAACTAATTCCGCAGACAAAAAATCGCTGATAT
>OY757023.1:94159524-94212584 GCA_963580285.1 Lucinisca nassula
TTACAGGTCCTCAGTCTGCTGTATTGGCCTCGGCCTTCGGCCTCGGGCCAATACAGTAGGCCTCGGACCTGTAACTGGGCCAATATAAAATTACTTGATTAATAACATTATATCATAAACAGCTAGATCAGCAGTTGATGGTATACCATCGCAATACCCGCTTTTTCTATGAGTAACACTAATGACTATGTATTAGCTAGCGGAAACTACATGTAAGTTAAAACAAGAGGCCCATGGGCCACTATGCTCACCAGAGCTCAGGTGGGCACTGCCAAATTGCAGCCATGTATTTTAACATGATATCATTTTAATCTGCCAAATGAACCCCCATATCCAAATGAGCATCCATGTGGACTCAGTATATGAAACATTAGGCCTTTTATGAAGTAGAGGGGGTGGGGCATGGACCCAATGGAGCCCTGGTTGGTATCACTAAATGTGTCTTATCACAAAGAACAAGAATATATATGGTTTAGCAGTGGGGATCTGCATGGCTGGAGATATAAGTGGAGGGGTTGGAGCATGCCCTGTCGTTCCCAGGAAAGCCCAAGATTGTTATCCCTAAATGTGTCTCATCATAAGGACCAAGTATATAATATGGTTTAGGGGTGGGAATCTGAACGGTTTCCAAGATATCCTTTCATGAAGTGGAAAGGAGAGGACTGGCCCCTGCGGACACACCTACAGTAGGTGTGCTAATAATAAGGAACAAGAACATATATGAATATGGGGTGGGGATTTAATGGTTTCTGAAATATATGGCCTTTTATGAAGTGGAAGGGCGGGGCACATTGCCTCAGCACAAAGAGACCCCCAAGTTGGTGTGACTGAATGAGTCTTATCATAAGGAACAAGAATATATAATGGTTTAGGGGTGGGGATCTGAACTATTTCTGAGATATGTGGCTTTTAATGAAGTCAAGCGGTGGAGCAAGGCCCGGGCATGCCCCGGGGACTCGCAAGCTGGTGTCAATGAATGTGCCTTATCATAAGGAAGATGAATATATATGGTTTAGGGGTGGGGCTCCGAACAGTTTCTGAGATATAAGGCCTTTTGTGAAGTGCAGGGGTGGGGCAAGGCCCAGGGAGACCCCCAGGTTGGTGTCAATGAAAGTGTCTTATCATAAGGTACAAGAATATATATGGTTTAGGGGTGGGGATCTGTAAGGTTTCCGAGATATTGTGATATTATGAAATGGAGGGGGTGGGGCATGGCCCCAGCACATCCCTGGGGACCCCCAGGTTGGTGTCACTGAATGTGTCTCACCATAATGAACAAGAACATATATGGTTTAGGGGTGGGGATCTGAACAGTTTCTGAGATATATGGCCTTTTGTGAAGTGAAGGGGTGGGGCATGGCTCCGGCGCACCCCGGAAGACCCCCAATTTGGGGTCAATGAATGCGTCTTATCATAAGGAGCAAGAATATATATGGTTTAGGGGTGGGGATCTGTAAGGTTTCCGAGATATTGGGCCTTTTATGAAATGGAGGGGCGGGAAATGGCCCCGGCGCATCCCGGGGGACCCCCAGTTTGATGTCACTGAATGCGTCTTATCATAAGGAACAAGAGTATATAGGGTTCAGGGGTGGGGATCTGAATGGTTTCCGAGATATTGGGCCTTTTATGAAGTGGAGGGGGTGGGGCATGGCCTCGGCACATCCCGGAGGACCTCCAGGTTGGTGTCACTGAATGCGTCTTATCAATAGGAACAAGAATATATATGGTTTAGGGGTGGGGATCTGTAAGGTTTCTGAGATATAAGTCATTTTATGAAGTACTGGGGGCGGGGCATGGCCCCGGCACAACCTACTGGACCCCCAGGTTGACATAACAGCATATGGCTGAGAGAAGTTTACTAAAGGAACATTTCTATGAAAGTTTTGTCAAAATATCTGCAAAGGCTTTGTAGTTAATGCCATTTTTCAATTTTCCCCATTATAAGTCTATGGAAAATCTAAGTTGCCATAGCAACCAAACTAAAGAGCCGAATTTCATAAAAAACACAAAACCTGTAAAGGCAAATATGGTGAATATTTCCATAAACTTTCAGCCTCATAGAGCATACGGTTTCTGAGGAGATGATTTTTTAAGTATTTTTTTTTTCTATTTTTTCATTTTGGTTTCCATGGCAACCAATACAAATGAGCAGTAGGCCTAAAATCATATGGCAGATAGTAGATTGCCTAAGGAATATTTCTATGAAAGTTTTGTCAAAATATCTGCAGTGGCTTGGCAGTAAATGCCATTTTTCAATTTTCCCCATTATAAGTCTATGGGAGCTCTAAGTTGCTATAGCAACCAAACTAATGGGCCAATTTTCATAAAAAAAAAACTTTCAATCCCCCAGCCCAAGGATGCTACAGATGAAATTTGGACTCAATCGGCCCAATGGCTTCAGAGGAGATGTCGTTTGAATATGTTAACGCCAGACGACGACAACGACGGACAACTGCCTATCCTATAAGCTCCCCCGGAGCCTTTGGCTCTGGTGAGCTAAAAAGTAGCAAAGAACATTCTAACTGATAAGCAAAGTTTCAGAAGTGTAACTCTTATAGTTTAGAAGATATGGCAAAGTCATACTTTTTGACCTTTGACCTTGGGGTTATGTTGAGGTCCACCCAAAGTATCCCAATTTATTTTATATTCCAACAGCCATCAAAAAACCATGTTTCAGAAGTGTAACTCCAATAGTTTAGAAGATATGGCAAAGTCATACTTTTTGACCTTTGACCTTCGGGTCGAGGTCACACCAAAAGTAGCCCAACATATTCTATATTCCAAGGACCATCCAATAAGCAAAGTTTCAGAAGTGTGACTCCAATAGTTTAGGAGATATGGCAAATCATAATTTTTGACCTTTGACCTTGGGGTCATGTTGAGGTCAAGGTCACACCAAAAGTATCCAAATTTATTCTATATTCCAAGGGCCGCCCAATAACAAAAGTTTCAGAAGTGTAACTCTAATAGTTTAGAAGATATGGCAAAATCATACTTTTTGACCATTGACCTTGAGGTCAAGGTCACACCAAAACGTACCCGACATATTCTATATTCCAAGGACCATCCAATAAGCAAAGTTTCAGAAGTGTAACTCTAATAGTTAAGGAGGTATGGCAAATCATAATTTTGACCTTCGACCTTGGGGTCATGTTGAGGTCTAGGTCACAAAAAAGTTGCCCACTGCCATCTACATTCCATGTACTATCCACATGCAAAGTTTCAAAAGTGTAACTTCAGTGGTTGCAGAGGAGATCCATTTAAAAGAAACATGACGGACGGACAGACTGACAGACGCCGGACTCAACTGTGGTACGAAAACAATATACCCGATTTTTCTTCGAAAAAGCGATTATAATAATTACCCTCATCCAGCTAAACACAACACCCCCTGACTTTGCACACAGTGTAGATTCAGATCAGCTGGCTTCTTGATCAGGATCTACACTTTTGTTGTGCTGTTTGTGAATTAATTGAATACATTATATCAAGTAATTTGATTCAGGAAAGTCAAAAATGGGTGTAGCTAAATTAATTTATTCAACAGGATAAGGGTTAAAATCATTACATGACTCAACAACAATCTATCAGAAGCATCAAGCACAGATAACTCAAGAACAGGATGACCAGAATGACCCTTCCTGCAGTCTGCATGACCTCCGGCTATAGTGTACAAGTATACAAGGTTTGATTGAAGTCTGTTATAATGGTCTCAAAAACAATTTTTCGCCTGCATCAAATAACTCAAGAAACAGGATGAATAGAATGACCTTCTTGCACTCAGCAAACAAGATATGGTGTAAATTTATTAAAGAAGCATGAAGGGATTAATTTATAGCCCAGCTACAAAATAATGACTGGAAGACAGACAGACAGACAGGCAGACAGACAGTGATTTCTATATATGTACAGGGTCTCCACTTTGTCAAGCCCGACACATATTATACTAGAAAAAGTGTCCATAGGACACAGATGCCCCCGCCAGATGCAATTCATAAAAAATATTACAAATGTACTTCAAATCAATCATAAAATATATGCATCAAGGGCAGATAATCCAAAAACCAAAAATGCAAGAGTTGTCTTCCTTGCTCATGACACATCGTCTCAGTGTGATGAATGCACCTGTGAAGTTTCATGAATATATTCAATACAGTATAGGAGTTATGGCCCGCACACGGTTTACTATATGGTACTAAGTCAAGGGCATATAATTCAAAAACCAAAAATGCAAGAGTTGTCTTCCTTGTTCATGACACATCGTCTAAGTGTGATGAATGCACCTGTGAAGTTTCATGAATATATTCCATACGGTTTAGGACTTATGGCCCGGACACGACATACCATTTGACTATATATGGATGTAAGTCAAGGGCAGATAATTCAAAAACTAAACAAGCAGGAGTTGTCTTCCTTGTTCAAGACACATCGTCCAAGTATGATGGATGCACCTGTGAAGTTTCATGATTATATTCCATACGGTTTAGGAGTTATGGCCCAGACACCGTTTACTATATGGTACTAAGTCAAGGGCAGATAATTCAACAAGAGGCCCATGGGCAACTATGCTCACCAGAGCTCAGGTGGGCACTGCCCAATGGCAGCCATGTATTTGAACATGTTATCATTTTAATCTACCAAATGAACCCCCATGTCCAAATGAGCACCCATGTGGACTCAGTATCTGTAACATTAGGCCTTTTATGAAGTAGAGGGGGTGGGGCATGGACCCAATGGAGCCCTGGTTGGTATCACTAAATGCGTCTTAGCATAAGGAACAAGAATATATACAGTTTAGCAGTGGGGATCTGCATGGCCTCTTAAGTGGTGGAGGGGTTGGGGCATGCCCTGTTGATGCAAGGAAAGCCCAAGATTGTTGTCCCTAAATGTGTCTTATCATAAGGACAAGTATATATATGGTTTAGGGGTTGGAATCTGAACGGTTTCTGAGTTTTGAGGCCCTTTTATGAAGTGGAAAGGATAGGAATGGCCCTGTAGACCCCCCTACAGTAGGTGTGCTAATAATAAGGAACAAGAACATATATGATTATGGGGTGGGGATTTGAATGGCTTCTGAAATATAAAGCCTTTTATGAAGTGGAAGGGTGGGGCACATAGCCTCAGCACAAAGAGACCCCCAGGTTGGTGTGATTGAACAAGTCTTATCATAAGGAACAAGTATATGGTTTAGGGGTGGGGATCTGATCTATTTCTGGGATATGTGGCTTTTAATGAAGTAAAGCGATGGGGCATGGCCTGGGCATGCCACAGGGACTCCCAAGCTGGTGTCACTAGTTGCGTCTTATCATAAGGAAGATGAATATATATGGTTTAGGGTGGGGCTAAGAACAGTTTCTGAGATATAAGGCCTTTTGTGAAGTGGAGGGGTGGGGCAAGGCCCCAGGAGACTCCCAGGTTGGTTTCAATGAATGTGTCTTATCATAAGAAACAAGAATATATATGGTTTAGGGGATAGCCATCTGTAGGGTTTCCCAACACATCCCTGGGGACCCCCAGGTTGGTATCACTGATGGGCATGGCCCCAGCACATCCCTGGGGACCCCCAGGTTGGTGTCAGTGAATGCGTCTTATCATAATGAACAAGAATATATATGGTTTAGGGGTGAGGATCTTAACAGTTTCTGAGATATATGGCCTTTTGTGAAGTGAAGGGGTTGGGCAAGGCCCCGGCCCATCCCTGAGGACCCCCAGGTTGGTGTCAATGAATGTGTCTAATCATAAGGATCAAGAATATATATGGTTTAGGGGCGGGGATCTGTAAGGTTTCTGAGATATTGGGCCTTTTATGAAATGGAGGGGGTGGGGCATGGCCCCAGACGCATCCCGGGGACTCCCAGGTTGATGTCACTGAATAGGTCTTATCATAAGGAACAAGAATATATATGGTTTAGGGGTGGGGATCTGAATGGTTTCCAAGATATTGGGCATTTTATTAAGTGGAGGGGGTGGGGCATGGCCTCGGCGCATCTCTGAGGACCCCTATGTTGGTGTCACTGAATGCGTCTTATCAATAGGAACAAGAATATATATGGTTTAGGGGTCGAGATCTGAATGGTTTCTGTGATATATGGCCTTTTATGAAGTGGAGGGGGTGGGGCATGGCCCCGGCACAACCTGGGGGACCTTCAGGTTGGCATAAAAACATATGGCTGAGAGAAGTTTACTCCAGAAATATTTCTATAAAAGTTTTGTCAAAATATCTGCAATGACTTGGCAGTAAATGCCATTTTTCAATTTTCCCCATTATAAGTCTATGGAAACTCTAAGTTGCCATAGCAACCAAACTAATGAGGCGATTTTCATAAAAAACACAAATTTACAATCCCCCAGCCCAAGGGTGCTACAGATAAAATTTGGGCCCAATCGGCCCAGTGGCTTCAGAGGAGAAGATGTTTAAAAGTGTTGACGTCACACGACGACGCAGACACCGACGGACAACTGCCTATCCTATAAGCTCCCCCCGAGCCTTCGGCTCTGTTGAGCTAAAAACCAAAAATGCAAGAGTTGTCTTCCTTGTTCATGACACATCGTGTCAGTGTGATGAATGCACCTGTGAAGTTTCATGAATATATTCCATACTATTTAGGAGTTATGGCCCGCACACGTTTTACTATATGGTACTAAGTCAAGGGCAGATAATTCAAAAACCAAAAATGCAAGAGTTGTCTTCCTTGTTCATGACACATCGTCTAAGTGTGATGAATGCACCTGTGAAGTTTCATGAAAATATTCCATACGGTTTAGGAGTTATGGCCTGGACACAACATACCATTTGACTATATATGGATTTAAGTCAAGGGCAGATAATTCAAAAACTAAAGAAGCAGGAGTTGTCTTCCTTGTTCATGACACATCGTCTCAGTGTGATGAATGCACCTGTGAAGTTTCATGAATATATTCTATACGGTTTAGGAGTTATGGCCCGGACACGATGTCGGGACGGACGGACGCACAGACAGGGGTAAAACTCAATGCCCTTCCGGTATTCTCCAAGTATGCGGGGGCATATAAAGGTCAGATATATGTAATTTATATTATTGAATACCATTTTTTTCCTCTATAAAAATGTTCAATGAACATGATAACTCATCTCTGTAAAGAGTACCCATGATACACAATGCATGTAACTAAGTTTACTGTGTTATCCATTCTTCTATGAGACATGAAAAAATTACCTTCGTTAAAGCACCAGGATGGAAAGTCCAGCGATTTGTACAGCCTTCATACTGTACCCTAACATCCCCTCTCTCTGTTATACGATGTACTGTGCCTATCTTACCAATGTACTGTAAATAAAACATAAACTAGAATCATGGCCACAACGCACAGATGGAGAAAACTCACATCTTGTTAAGAGAAATTGCAACTCCAATAAACTATTAACATCAGTTTTATCATAGCAACAAATAAGGTGGGTATTTTGTGATAACTGAAGCATAGTTTTCCTTATTTCTCCATATAAACCTGTTGTGGGTATTATAAACTACCTTGTGGGTATTCGTTAGAACTGCCTCACTGAGGCAGTTCTAATGAATACCCACAACATAGGTTCATATGGAGAATTGACAAAAACTATCCATCATTTATCACAAAATAAAAATCTTATTTGCTGCTATGTTTATGACAACACATGGATATAAGCTACATCACACAGGACCAATTAACCCTTTTTGTACCAAATGGAACCTTCCTAAGTATTTTGTAATAACTGAAGGACAGTTTTTGTCAGTTCTCCATAAAAACCTACGTTGTGGGTATTCATTAGAACCGCCTCAGTGAGAAAGTTCTTATGAATACCCACAACATAGGTTTATATGGAGAAATAAGAAAAACTATCCATCAATTATCACAAAATACCCACCTTATCTTTTGTTATATTATATATAGCACAAATCCTCGATAGCTCAGTGGCAGCCTCGATAGCTCAGTGGTAAGCGGGTTCGACTCATGATCAAGAGGTGGTGGGTTCAAATCCTGCCACCGGAGGCGAGGTGTGTCCTTGGGCAAGACATATAATGCCAATGCCCCACCCCACCCAGCTGTAAATGGGTAGCAGTGGTGTAAAAATCACAGCCTCTCTCTCTTGTGTGTGCACGTGATGACAGCTGGAATGAGTGTTCAAGAGCGATTCAAACAAGCTTGAAACTAAAATAATGTGTGTGTGTGTGTGTGAATTCGGGTTTAACGTCGCTTTCAACAATTTTTCAGTCATATCACGACGGTGTCTGGTTGCGACAGGGAGCTCAATGCTCACGTTTATAGTGCTGCCTCACTGAAGTATCATGTCCCAGACACATTACATGATACCACACCCAGTCACATTATCCTGACACTGGGTCGACCAGTCCTAGCTCTACCCCGTAAATCTGAGTGCCAAGCGAGAAGCAGCTAGTACCATTCTTAACGACTTTGGTATGTCGCGGCCCGGGATCGAACCCGTGACCTCCCGTTCCCCGGAGCGGACACTCTACCAACTGAGCTATCGGGGCCGGTGAAACTAAAATAAATTAGTATAGCCAGCAGAAATTCATTTCAAAATTTAGGGGTGTCAGGTTGTGGTTTCTTCAAATTTTATTTGGAAAATGGCTGAACTTTTTGCAAACAGAAAAGGTTTAAAATTCAGAAGACTGTGTACCAGCAGGTTGACAGTTAGGATAAAACTACCACAATGTCTATATGCTCACAGACAGAACATGCCTCCATCATAATCTAGATTTAATTTGATCAATTGAAAAAGTATGATTTATTTCAAAGCCAAACTCGGTGGTGAACAGGCACTTGACTAGACTGAAATCCATGATATTGATCAATTTATTTGGTTCCCTGCTCTAAATTCAATTGTGATAATGGTTGAGTACACATAACCAACACCTGTTGACAAATGATTTTTTTTTTGTATTTTTTTTCTTCCTCTGGGGAGAATCAGCATCTGTCCAATGGAAATCAATCAGCTTTCAACCCAGTTATCCCTACTCTAGTGCACATATCCATTGTAGTGTTAAATTTTTGTTTTTATTTTGTTCCAAAAGCAGTAACAACTGTCAGCTGTGTAAAACCATACCTCAGCCAATGAAAAGTGATGTAGCATTTTCCACAGAAATTTCAAGCCCCCGCTCATGGGGGCTTGAAGAAATAGATTGGGCTGCATGATGCTTCCATGCAGAGCTGAAACCGACCACACATGAGTATTGGTCGCTCATATGTTCTAAGCCTGCTCAGGAAATGTGGTGCAAGTCGGACCGTCCATGCATACAAACCATATTGGTTTCATTGGGTGGCAGGGCTTGAGAAGTCATTTCATCTCAATGTCGGGTAAACGTCCCACAAAATTGTAAGCAATGTCTCCAAACTGACCAATACAGTATTGACAGGGATGTTAAAATCTCAAATCAAACAAACAAACAAATTGACAGAAACTTGTAGAATATATTGTCCATTTTTTTTTATTTTTTCCAATCACATGCCCTGTTACATTCACAAGTGGATTCGAAGTCTTACTACCCATACCTCAGCCATTCTGGGGTTCCAGCCCCCATGTCCCTCCTGCATGATCTTGAGTATATCCACCTCCAGGTCCACCCGTACCTTGTCCCCAACTTTAAACTGATGAGTCACACCTGGGTTGGTCTGAACCTCAGGAAATTCCCCTAGAACAAATGGAACAGACAAATAGTTAACATTTCTCCAAAGTTACGATGGCACACTTAAATGTGTTTTTAAATTGTCTTTAAAAATACTTAAGAAGCTGAATGAGTTACTTGAGTATAAACATGTAAGTAGCAAACTACTTTCCTACTAACTGTAATATCTGGTAGGAATACAGAGATAGGTTATATCTCTATGAATAAATATGCTTAGTTAGAAATAGGCTTTCTTGCACACCAGATAAGGAAATCTGCGGTTTAAGCCTGGGATAGAAAGTCTGTTCTTACCCCAGTGAATTTTTTTACCCCTGCGTCCTGCGTCCAGGACGCACAAATAGGACTGAGGACGCACGATCATAAAATATGTGCGTCCGTCGGACGCAAATATTTCATGGGCGAAAAATCCAACTTTCGTTTTCACTGCTGTAAATATCGGCGGAAGTGATAAAATACCGCACTTTTACCGAACCTTCAACTGCCCAACGAGTCACCGAAAAATCGATACAGGTACAATTTAATGATCCAACCACAAGACGAGAATCCCCTCCATCCAAAACGAGCCCAAACTTTCACACAAGCAAGTTCAATGCGAACATCAAAGTTTTCCGCAATCCAAATCGCCGCCCACAAACCAACTCCACCATTTTTCTGCATGTATCGGTAAATGTGTCAAATGACGTCATCTGATGCCAGCAACCCCGCACGTGTTTAATGCCATTGTTTTATTTTAATGGGCTGTATCCCGTTCTTAAAAAAATTGTTTGGAACCGGTAAATAATATTTTCTCGATAGCTAAACGGTTGTGAATGGAGGTGGATAGAAAACAGCGCTTTGCACAGCCCCCGAATTATCTCCAGCAGCTCCAACAGCAGCGTTCGACTTTTCCCGCCAAGCCGAGTTTCTGCTATTTGGCGCCAAAACATAACCATTCACGATCTGTTTTTATAATGCATCTACCGTTGTAATGCATCTATCGTTAGATGTAGCTAATTGTCTGAGGTGCGAGTAAATCATTTTCACATTGATTGTGGATTAAATTTTATGACTGGAGAATAAACGCAAATTAGAGACATAACTTGACCATATTTTCACACCTCGTTCAAGTTGGCCTTATCACCAGAAATGAAAGACACGCACCGCAGGGCAATCATGTTTACTTGGCAATTATATGAAAGGGATTAACAATAGTGTCATAATTGAACTGTTATAAATATACATACGGTTTATTGTGATTTACTTACTCTAGTTTTACTGTATTTTAAGGACTCAAAAGACTGACAGCTGTAGACGATTTTTTTTGCACTTGCCCGACCGGGCGTCCTAAGGTCAAAGTGCACCTGCCCGGTGCGATTTTGGGCTTGTACCGGGCGGCCGGGCAATGGATTTGTCAGCCCCTGAACCTAGATAGCTGGTATCCCAATCAGGGGAGGAAATGTTTGTCGATAATGTTGCGGTGTTATCGAAAACGAAAGTAGAAAACATTACGGAAAAAAGACTAAAAAACGTACATTTTAGCAGGATTTCTTTGGGCTAGTAAACAACACAAGTTGATGATTGTTTCTGTTCATTGCAAATAATATATACTAGACCGCATTATTTTTAACTATGAATAATGGCATTTTATACTGAACCGATCTTTTTTGTACTTCCTTTTTTCCCTCCAAATATTGGGACTCATACTTTCAGATTTGGGACGCACAGTTTTTTGGTTGAGCGAGTCCCAGGACGCATAGTTGAAAATTTGTAAAAAAATCACTGTTACCCTAGTGTTCTTACTTAGGCAAACTACATAAGAACAGTGCAAATAAAACATTAAATAAAGTAAAATAAAAAATTTTCTGTGGTGTTGTGCTAGAAAAAGAACCTAATATGGGATTATGTTGTAGATGGGCGTTACCAACCCTCGGGATGACTTGGCTGAGCAGAACTTTCGCACAGCCTCGGTTCTACTCAGCAGGTTCATCCCTCCGGTTGAAAACGCCCATCATATTATCCTCAGTTCCCCTCAGTATGATCATCCTGAGGGTTGGAAACACTCATCTACAACAGAACCCCATATCAGATTCTTACGATAGCCCGATAACCAAACACAGTATTTGGTCAGTGATAGGCAAAATCTGAAGAGTGAACAAAACTATGCTGTAACTCTCCTTACCTAACACAGGCAGATGATCTCTGTAGTAATAACCACCTGAAGCAGCTTGCATGTACTTGAGATCAACCTTCCCTTTGTGGCCAACTCTATACACATTAGTTGACCCAGAGGACCAGGTGACGGCCGCCACACTACGACCTGACTCGGAGTCCCAGCCGCGGACATCGGTAACTTTGCCAACCTTTCCCTCACCACCTGAAACAACCAATGCCACATATAGTTTCAATAATTGTGAAATGCAAGTATGAAATTTGAATTTTGAATAATGTAAGCAAGATAAAAATAATGATGATGATGTTTTCGTGTTTAACAATGCGTCAACCCTCTTTGTGGGGCATAAGCGTCAAGCAGTTAACAAGATAAAAATAAGAAAGCTCATAGGAAAAGCGACATTTCCCGATAGACGACCCACAAAGGCTCAGGTGAGACTGCGCTTTCTGCACAAATGCCCAGAAAAGACCTTGAAGTAGCCTTGTGCAAAAACTCATGTGTAGCTCTGCCAGTCCGATGCAAATGTACATTTTCTTTATTTGTGTTGAGATTTTATGTCCCTGTCAACACTATTTAGGTCATTTTGGAGATGTTGCTTCCGATTTTGTGTGACTTCTGATTTTGTGAGATGAAATGACACCTCAAGATCTACTACCCAAAGACACTCTAGGACTTGAGGGACTGTCATATTTGCACCACTTTGCCTAGGCTGGTTTAGACCTTCTAAGCGATTTACCAGCACTGAAATGTTAGGCTGGTTTCAGCTCTGTGCATAAGCATCATGCAGCCCAATCTAATTCTCCAAGCCCTGATGGGCAGAGGCCCTTTACATGTACAGCTGAAGAACATAAATTGGAGAATGCTGTGGGCCCTTTTACAATATATCAGCTCAAAAATGGACATTTTACAGGTTTACCCCTTCAACAGCTACATAAATTCCTGGAGCCGACAACAATTTGATTTCTCAGAATATTTTTCATTGTAAATAAGGCTTGACTTTCCATGTGAATTGTCTGCTTGGCAGACAATTCACATGTAATGACAAGCCTGATTTTCACTGAAAAATAAGGAAAATATACTTTTTTTTTTGTTTTTATTCTTTGCTTTTACAGCCTTTTCAAGATTATTCCACTAGATATAGAGTCAATCATTAATCAGAGGTGGGCGAAAACTGGAGAACCTACAAAAAAAGCCACCTGACCTTCCACTGCAGAACCTGAGTCTCACATATGACCTGAGCCAGTCTCGAACCCAGACACATTGAAAATGCAGTCTGCTAGTCATGATTAGCAATCAAAGGGTAAAGAGATATGCCTTCATGGGAGGCAACTCTTATAAAATGCATTTGACAAACCTACAATAAGACGTGTGACCAGCAAAGACTCAGATCTGTCTGCACATCCACCCTCTATGATAATAGTTAATGTTTGTCTTTTCTGTGATGGACGGTCAGGTGGGTTTTTTCTCCGGATGTCGCCCACCTCTGATTATCGATTAGCTTGAAATGAGTGAAATAATCTTGAAAGGGCTGTAAAACCAAAACCAAACTGTCCCTCTTTGTGATCTACAAAGCCAGTACTGTATTATTTTAGTCCATATTTTCCCTACGCTGTGTAAAAGAAAACTGAATTCTATTTCAATGTCTGTCTTTCAAAAAAATAATAAATCAATAAAATGGTTTTAGGTTAAGCCATAGCAACAGATAAGTGCATATTTTGTGGTAACTGAAGTATAGTTTTTGCCAATTCTCCACAAAAACCTATGCTGTACCGCCTCGATGAGTCGGTTCTGATGAATACCCACAACATAGGTTTATATGGAGAAATAAGGAAATCTATTCTTCAATTATCATAAAATACGCACCTTTTCTGTTGCAATGTTAAGCATAAAATGTGCTCAGCTAATTGGGATATGGACGTTAAACGTATAATCATGACAGAGATAATGATAAAACAGTATATAGTGACCACATACCATCCTGATTTCCCCAGTCCCAGTCAGGACCTCTGACCACTCGGGCACCAGCAAAATTACCCATCACTTGTATTTTACAACTGTCCCTTCTCTTTGATACTTTCACTCTGAAAAGATAGCAATTTTTCCAGGGATAATGTATGTGGAACCATAGCAACAGACAAGGTGTGTACTTTGTGATAATTGAAGGATAGTTTTCCTTATTTCTGCATATAAACTTATGTTGTGGGTATTCATTAGAACCGTCTCGCCGAGGCGGTTCTAATGAATACCCACAACATAGGTTTTTATGGAGAATTGACAAAAACTATCCTTCAGCTATCACAAAATTCCAACCTTATCTGTTACTATGTGTGGAACCAGAGCTTGATGGCACCAAAGGGTGCATGTCAGACCGGTAGTAAGGAGATCATGGGTTCAATCCCCGCCGGGTCTGTCAACATTCTTTCTTGAGATTGATCATGAACTATCTTCTACAGTCATTCTCTCTCCCTTCTGCTGATCCAAGATTGGCGGTTGTCAGTTTCTGGCAAAAGCATCATTTGCGAACTAACAATGTATAACCCTGCCCATGAAGTGTGGTTAGGTAAGCTGACTAGCTTAGCATGACCTAAATAGACTTGACTGGGCCATTAAACTCAAAATGAGTCAACCTCATAAAAACATGTTGTAGCTACTTGTTGGAATAGACTCAATGGGGCAATTCTAACAAGTAAATACTAATATTACTAACAGGAATTAAGTAAAATAAAGATCTTAAGTATTAGGATGGATAGGCCTATGCAAACAGTGTAGATCCCAATCAGACAACTCAGATAAAACAAAGGCAAAGATAAAGACACTGCTTGTGGGTGATTATAATACAAGTACATGTGTTTTTCTCTTTGAAAAGGTTGTCACCATTGCCGCTGATGATAGTGGGATTGTTCTTTCAGTTTTGTAAATTTCAAAACAAACTGACTAGAAAATCCATTAAATTCTGTATATATTGGTTGCATATCACCTTTTTTTTCAGGGGGGGGGGGGGGGGGGGGGGTATGGCCCTTTCAAGATTATTTTACTCATATCTAGCTGATCATTAATCAGAGGTGGGCGGAAACTGGAGTATCCGGAGAAAAACCACCTGACCTTCCGCTATATTTGGCACCTCTCATGTATTTCTTATTGTAATGATCTGGAGTATACAGACAAATAGGCCTAAGCAAACAGTACAGACCCAGAATGAGCAGTCTAATCAGGATCTACATTGTTTACTATTCCATCTGCACCTTTTGAACTCCTTGCTGGATCGTGAATCATATTTGTAAAAAAAAAAATTTAGAGAATTATATAAAGAAGTTCTCAAGGTGTCCAAAATTTCGGAATTTTTAAATTTTACGGAATTTCTTATCTGGAGAAATGGGTAGAATTCCCTAGGGTCTCAAGAAAAAGTGAGACTCATCCATGATAAATGGGCCATTCATCTTGTGAACAAGTCCGTGAAAGGAACACCCCTAAACCCGACTTCATATAGAGAAAACTGAGGTTTAAGGGGATATACATTATTTTTCTTATTTCTGTTCCAATGCATAAGTTGTGGGTACTCGTTAGAACTAACGAGAACCCAAAACCTATTTTGCAGTGCAAATGAGAAAAACATCACAGATTTTCATCAGAAAAGTAGCAATTTGGAGCTGTGAAAAAATGCACTATGTTGCACAGGTGTGTTACATAATGAAGGAAATGGGAAGGGGAATGGGAACACCTAGCAGATTTTTTCCACCATTTTTCAAAGGGAGACAACTTTTGGGACTTCCTGTTTGTTTTTCTATAAGCCTGTCCCACTGAAAAAGGGGTATACTCTTAAAGGAAAGAATTTGCTCCTCAGAAGCAAATTCTTTCCTTTAAGAGTTGACCCGTATTCACTTTGGAGACAAAAATACTATGCAGGAGTTGCCTCCCCTGATGGTGTTACCATTCCCCTTAAAGTTTGAGTCACTGAACTTTCACTCAACTAGGGCTTTCCCGTAAAAATCCTAAAAATTCATAAACATCCTAAAAATTCAGACACCTTAAGGACTTGCTGTAATTCACCTAAAATTTTTACAAATTGTTTCACCATCCAGCATGGAGTCAAAAAAGTGCAGACAGAACAGCAAACAGTGTAGACCAGGAGCAGTCTGACCCCGGGCTGTCTGCTTAGGCCTGGGCTGACCCAATACTAAAGATCAATCATAAATAAATGTTACACAGAGCAAGTATGAAATAATCTTGTGACTTGTGACTTAGTTTTAACCCATTTTGTACTGAATGTGATCTTGTACATAATATATAGCAGCGGTCCATTTCCAAATTTGGGGATATCAGACTGAGTTAGTATACAAGCTGATTTAACCCTTAACCTGATGGTCACAAAAACCCCTACCTTTGCAAACAGTGTAGATCCTGATCGGATGGCCGCCATCCGATCAGGATCTACACTGTTTGACATTCAGTTTGTGAATTTGTAGCAATAAATTACATAAAATAATCTGATTGGTTCAAAGTCAGAAATGGGTGTGGCTATATTAACCCTTATCTTGCTGAATATTCATTTAAGCCACACCCATTTCTGTCTATCAACCAATCAAATTACTTCATGTAATTTATTGCTACAAATTCATAAACTGAATGCCAAACAGTGTAGATCCTGATCAGATGACTTCTTCAGAAGCCATCTGATCTGGATCTACACTGTTTGCAAAGATAGGGGTTGTCAAAACAGCAGGATAAGGGTTAATACTTTATTACTGACCCTTTTTGAAGTTTCCTGTACAAGCCACTGAAGCCAGTCATGTGATAAGATACTAACCCTTTCGATGAAGCTGTATCAAATCTCTGGAATGAGTGACCGAGATCATGTTTATCAGCCATATAACACAGACCACAGAGATCAAAGTCGTGACATTTCGTACATTTCCACCTCATTCCCTGTATACCTTGCGTCTTACATGCATCACAGATTATGTTGGGGTGCTTCACACCTGCAAAGATAATACAACATCACATTACGTTTATAACACTGCAAAGATACACATGTAGTACAACATCACAACTCGACTCCCGCCCATCAGGGCTTGAAGAAATACATGGGCTGCATGATGCTTCTACGCAGAGCTGAATCCGACCCACACACAATACTGGTTAACCGCTTAGAGGATCAAAGCCTGCCCATACAAGGCTGTGTGAGTGTCGGGCTGCCCATGCTTATAAACCATATTGGTTTCATTAGGCGACAGGGCTTGAGATGTCATTTCATCTCAATGTTGGGTAAAAGTCCTAAAAAATTGGAAGCAACGTCTCCAAAATGACCTTTACAGTGTTGATGGGGACGTAAAACCTCAAAACAAACAAAAACAAAACATCACAACAAGTTTATAACTCTTGTGTGGTGGTCCAATGCAGAAACACCAAAGCAGAAATCAATGCCCCAGATAAGAGGGGCTATCAACATATTATTTTTCTTATAATTTCTGTGTGTGTGTGCATGTTTGAGTTTTACACCCCACCAACATCTAAGGTCACATGGAGGCAGGACCTCCATTTAAAGAATCATCCAAAAGTCTGGAGAAGCCCAGGAACAAACCCACAACCCCTGGTTTACAAGGCGAGTAGCATAACCACTACCCTACAGGGGTTTCTTTTTCTTATTTCTGCATGAAAACTTAAGTTAGAAGTCAAAAGAGCACCCACAACAATTTGACTCACACCACTTTGCCTGGACATTTTTTTGTTTGATTTGAGGTTTAACGTCCCCGTCAACACTGTATAGGTCATTTTGGAGACCTTGCTTCCAATTTCGTGGAACTTTTACCCCACACTGAGATGAAATGACATCTCAAGCCCTGTCGCCAAATGAAACCAAAAGGGTTTATAAGCATGGACGGTTCAACTCGCACCGCTTTACCTAGGCAGGCTTTGGTCCTCTAAGCAGTTTACCAGTACTTGTGTGCGGTCCGTTTCAGCTCTGCGTGGAAGCATCATGCAGCCCATATATTTCTTCAAGTCCCAGTGGGCGGGGGATGAACTGGACGGTTTAAGACCCTCTAGCGGATTTAGCAGTACTCATGTGCGGTATGTTGCAGCTCTGCATGGAAGCTCCATACAGCCCAATCTATTTCTCTAAGCCCCCATGGACGGGCGCCCATATGCCTCCCTGGAGCTCTAGGAAGAATCCCCTGAGGACTCAAGAACAAGTGGGCCCCGTCAAGCGATTTTGGTACTTATCGCCTATGCGAGCAGCGAAGGTTCAGGCGAGCCTGCGCATCTGCGCAGTCTCGCCAGAACCTTCGCTGCTCGCTCATACAAGCAGTGAATCAAGAGGAACCTTCAGACAGAAAGCCATATCCCTGGCCCCTCTGAATGGCTGGGCATGCGCAGTTAAAATTTGTCATGACGGAATGCTCAAAGACACAAATTCGCTTGGCGGGGCTCAAGTTAAAATTAACTTTATGGTAAACAAGTCATCAGTAGTCAAGCCATTTAAGGGGAATGAATACACTTTCAGGGGAGAGAACTCCTGCAAAAGTATTTTTGTCTCCAGTGTCAGCAGGGGTCAACTCTTAATGGAAAGAATTTGCTCCTGAGGAGTAAATTCCTTCCTTCAAGAGTTGATCTCTTTATCAGTTGGACAGGGCTTATAGAAAAGCGAACAGAAAGTCCTGAAAGTTGCCTCCCTTTGCAAGATGGCAGAAAAATCTGCCACATGTTCCCATTCCCCTTAAGGTTCACAGTAATAAAATGAGCTGATCCTTCGCTGGCCATGAGTTTACTCATTCTTACCATAGCGGACACCTCAACTCCATACCATACTTGTTCTAAAATCCAAACAAGTTCAAAATTACTATCTAATGTTGTGTCTTAACCCTTGTCCTGCTGAATATTTATATATGCCACACCCACTACCGATTATCAACCAATCAGATTACTTGATGCAAATTATTGCAACAAATTCACAATCTGAATGGCAAACAATGTAGATCCTGATCAGATGGCTTCGTCAGAAGCCATCTGATCTGGATCTACATTGTTTCAAAGATAAGGCATATCCGGGATTAGCAGGACAAGGGTTAAACTGGATGGATGAGTGGCAAACAGTGTAGACACCGATGAGACGCCTCATATGGGTCTGCAACAATTGCTCAGGCATGTCTGTCCGAATATATATGGTGAATAGGGTACATTTCCCAGAACATAGAGCTTGAGAGATCCCACATTTATTTAGCCCTACCAAGTGATACAGGCTCCTCCAGCATGTCTGTGATCAGTCTATGCATCTAATAAGTTCTTCATATGTATACGCATGTATGAGCATATATGTAATGTATTTTTAATAGCCCGTATGCGGGACCAGGACTGGGGACAGGACAAGGAAGAAGTCCTACCTGGGTAAATGGTTGAGAATCTCCCTGGCAGATGCTCTGTTCTGGTTGCTTTGAGTGGCCGATCTAGACTGAGAAGCGTGGTCTCTTCTGCATGCTTTTCTCGCTTCCCAGGTACCATTGTTTATCCAAGTGGGTAAAACCCATCACCTTCCGGTCGGCGTTTCTGGAAAGCTCACGACACAACACTCCTCCCCACTTTATCTTGAAGGCCTTGTCACCAGCTGCCAGGTTCATCCTTAAGTGGGACTGATGTCCCACTGTCACTTCGGGCTTGGACGAGACTAGAAGTCTCAGTCTATTGTCTGGCTTGAAGGAGACGAAGAAGCCTCACTTGCAAGCTGCTGTGTTGAGTCTAGCTTGTTATTTGACAGCTTGAGCTGACAAAGAAGACACACTCAATTTGCTGTCTGGCCATCTCGTTAAGTCCAACAGATTTCGAACTAGAAGTCCAGAAATCGTGACAGAACTAGAAGCTCAATGTCATTTAGTGGACTATTACAGAAATCCGCGGATAGACTGCCGTCTAGAAGACACATTTCTGGATTTGTGCGATCTAGAAAATCAATCTTTCCTTCATTCTTAGTGGATACTTCCAAAACATCAGCACAGTTTGTTAACCAGTGAACTTAAGTAATCAGTAAACCTAATGGTTTCCGGGTAATTCTTTATCCGTGTGCATCTTCTAGTAACAATTTGCCTTTCATCTCTGTGGTCTTCTCCTTTTTTCCTCCCTGCCCAGCTAATTGTACCCGAATGGAGCCACCCACATTTTCCGTGAACCTGACCCATTAAACATCTGGCCTGGTGCAGTAATGACAACCATCGCAGGGCAAAACTACAGTTTGTGTGTCAGATAGATACATTTTCTGTTTACCTGACCCCCGAGACCCAACGTCCCAATCAACACCGCCTAGGCCACCCCGGAGACGCCGCCCCTAACCCTGCGCGATCCTTACCAGAGATGAAATGACATCTCCATTCCTGCCGCCCAAGGAAACCAGCATAGCCTATATGCATGGACAGTCAGACTTGCACTACCCCGTCCGGGCAGGCCCGGACCCCCTAAGTAGATTACTAGTACTCATGTGCGGTATGCTGCACATGGCATCAGAGGATCTGAATTCCTTAACTGTCTGTATTTTAATATTAAGCTTTATTGGGATAATCCCTCAACCCATCGAGCTAGCTGACCCTTGAAGCTCCCTGAACAATAAAAACCATGTTAAACTTGAATGAGCCTTTTCAAAATCTTGCCTAGAAGATAGTACCCAAGATAACTGGTAAACAATACTGTGGCTAAACAGAGTTCTAGTTAATTCCAAATTAGGAGTAATTTACTTCAACTTTCTTCATTTCTGTCTCTCAACTTTTTTTTTTAAAAGTATGGTAAAACTCCAACTTCTTCTGGAGGACTGCATTTTTACTCCAGTTTTTAAAAACCCTAGGGAGAACTCTGCTAAAATCTCATTCCTGTTCATTCAAATGTGTTTTCCATGGAGGCAAAGAGAAACTGCTATTATAAGCCTATACTCTTCCTACCCCAGCAAAAATCTATTTTGTTCATTCAAGCGCGTCTTTCTTATGGAGGCAAAGAGAAACTGCTATTTACAAGCCTATACTCTTTCAACTCCAGCTAAAGTCTTCAATTCGTTCAATTGCATCTTTCTTTAAAATGGAGGCAAAAAGAAACTGCTATTTAAAAGCCTATACTTTTTCTACTCCATTTTAAACTTGCAACGTTTGGAAGCATTCACATATCAAAATAAAGGGACCTGTATTATTGGATAAGGATAACACTGGAGGCGTTGTCAGAGCTTTCTTCAGTGCTTCAAAAGCCTCCCTTTCCTTAAATCCCCATTTAAATTGGTTCTTGCCTGTCAAACAATATAGCGGTTGTGCCATTTCGGCAAAGCCCTTGATGAAAACTCGATGATAATTAGCTAACCCCAGGAATCTCTCCACATCTTTTGATGATGTAAGAACTGGCCAATTAGCAACAGCTGCTATGTCTTTCAAATTCATAGACAGACTATTCCCACTGACCGTTCTTCCTAGGAATTCCACCTCTTTCTGAAAGAAGATGCACTTTCTTGGTTTAAGCTTCATATCATGCCTTCTAAATCTCTCCAAAGCTTCTGCCAAGTTGTTTAGATGTTCTTCAAATGTCTTTCCCATCACCAATATGTCATCTAGGAAAGCCAGGATTGTTTTCCAGGTCAGGCCGCGGAGAATCAAGCTAACCACACGCGAGAACGTGGCTGGAGCATTTGTTAAACCAAACCCCATTTTCACATGTTCAAACTGTTCAACAAACATATTGTGCGCAATGTTAGGCGACAAAATTGGTAGTTCAATTTCAAGGGGGCATCCCTTTTCATAGTATTCTTTGTCCTGTATATTAATAACTTCAGAGGCCAATTTTCATTGCAGCTGGTCGATAGGGAAATGGTGCAATGTTGTTGACTGAAAATTGAGTGGTGGCTTGAACAAAGTCACACATAGCTATATAAACTTTATATGCGCAACGTTACCGGACCGCACTGTACTTCTAAAACGTTAGAACAATGCTTTTTAATGGATGGCTGGCTTCTTTTAAGTAATAAGCAGTTCTTTTTAACTATTTTGGGTATAGAATACTCCTAAAATGTAAGAACTATGCTTTTTCAATATATGGCTGTTTGCCGATACTTTTCAATACAACAAAATAGAAGAAAAAGGACTATTTTCGGTTTAGAAAACTCAAGAAAACAACCCTTTCTCGTCTGCAATCAACCAACCAACCCTTTCTTCAAAAATGCAGACAGTTATTTGTCACCAATTTTATTCAAGAAAGTACTTTGTGTATAGAATACGCCAAAGATTTTGCGTAGGTTTCTTGAATTAATACCACAATGATACAGGTAAGGGATTTCTTTTATAATAATGATCGCGTATAAATACAGCGAACAATCGAAGAAAAGTACATGTAAATCTTGGTTTAGAAAACACAGAGATTACCTTTTCTTCTTTCTTGACAACCAGGTATTCCTCTGCCATTTCACGGAGAAAATCAGCCACCCAACCAGGCAAAACTAAACCCCAACTGGCAAGGGACAATTTAGAATTCTTCCAAATTGAAAATTACCCCAAGAAAAAACTGGCAGAAGACAAACAAAAATCAATCCAATTAGCTAATTTTAAATTAATTTAAGACTGCCATAAGAATTGGTTCATTCAGCTAAATGCCAAACTCACCGGTTGTCCCCAAAACTGACTGGCTCCACGTTGCTGAAAAAATAAACAGGCCAAACCAAGAAGCTAAATGCCTCTGAACTTCCCCTGCCCACAATTTCAACCCGTCAGGCTATCAAGAGTTGAACCCTTCACAGTTCCCTCTGTAAACAAAAGGAACCGCGTATCATGTTCACCGTCCCCCACGTCCGAAAACGTGAAGTAAATCTGAACCCTTCACAATCCCCAACGTTAAAAAAATAACGAAGTGGACCGCGTATCATGTTCACCGTCCCCCACGTCCGAAGGAGATCTGGACTGGTGCCTTCTTGAAGTAAATCTGAACCCTTCACAATCCCCAACGTTAAAAAAATAACGAAGTGGACCGCGTATCATGTTCACCGTCCCCCACGTCCGAAGGAGATCTGGACTGGTGCCTTCTTGAAGGAGATCTGGACTGGTGCCTTCTTGAAGGAGATCTGGACTGGTGCCTTCTTGAAGGAGATCTGGACTTGTGCCTTCTTGAAGGAGATCTGGACTTGTTCCTTCTTGAAGACGGGGGGACGGTGAACATGATACACGGTTCCTTTATTTTGATATGTGAATGCTTCCAAACGTTGCAAGTTTAAAATGGAGGCAAAAAGAAACTGCTATTTAAAAGCCTATACTTTTTCTACTCCATTTTAAACTTGCAACGTTTGGAAGCATTCACATATCAAAATAAAGGGACCTGTATTATTGGGTAAGGATAACACTGGAGGCGTTGTCAGAGCTTTCTTCAGTGCTTCAAAAGCCTCCCTTTCCTTAATTCCCCATTGGAATGTCTCTTTTCTTCCACAGCTTGGGATTTGCACTGGTGTTGTACTCTGTAACCTGTGGCTTCTTCCCGCTCGGGTTGGGAGTTGGAACAACGTCATCTTTACAGATCACCTCAACAGTCATCTTCCAGCACTCCCAAACCTGTGGCTTCTTATCGCTCGGGTAGGGAGTCCGGACAACGACAAGGATCACGTCAGGAAAAGAGGAAACAACAGAAACCTCAGGACACAAGAATCACCAGCCAGGAATTTGTCTCACGGAGTCACAAGAAGTCCGTCGCAGCTTCTAGTTCCGGACTTGTGCTCCAGAGACCAGTGGAAAGAATAGTTACTCTGGGAAGAGGAATGACGAGAGAGTATCCTTCATCACCAAAACCAGTTGGAAAGCGCGTTGCTGAACCATTGTTGTCTACTTCCAAGAAGCAACGGATGGATGTTATTCTGTCGCCTATGGAGGAATCGGAAGAGGAGCTAGAGCAAACCGAGAGCTCAAAGAAGATGCCAAGGAGAGTGAGATACCATTCTTGTTGGGTGTCCGGATGTGAAGAGTTTCAGCATAAATATGTCAAGGCCCACGCCTTCCGGCTGCACATCCCTGGGATCTTCAGCGAGACACTCCCCTCTAGTGACCTTCAAGTTCTCAGAGGCAGGAAGAAAGCACTGATGCAGGCTGCAAGATGGTTGCTGAATCGACCAGGCACACTGGATGAGTTATTGCGCTTCGTTAATATTCAACGTTTGTTGGTTCCAGCCGATAACTCCTGCATTTCTCCACTACAGAAGACGGCTATGGTGGATATGTGTAGATACCTTCAGTGTCCTGTTCCGAATGATTTCACCTTGGTGCCTGCAACTTCACCTAGTGTTTTGATCCACTGGAAGGCCATTTTTCTCATTGCCGCTAGTTTGGATGAAAAAGAGAAAAGATACTACAGGAGGAGGTCAAAAGCCAGATGATTTAAACAGCTAAGGGCTGGGAGGATGGGCCACCCATCTCAGCCTCAAGATAAAGAAAACACTTGTGGCCTACAACATCATAGTAAAGCAAAAGAAGATATGAGTGGCAAACAACAACAGCCAGATGAAAAAGTTATTTCAGTCTTACAAAACAAAGTAATTGCTGAGGCTTCTAGTCCGCAATTTACTAGGAAAACTAATACATATGAGCCTATTTCTAGAACATCAGTTCATCCAATAGAGCCAACAGATAACAGAAAAGTAAAGGCATCAGTAAAACCAACAGATGAGATGAAGAAAACTGCTCAAACTTCTAGTCCTCCACCAGCGGCAGAAAAAATGACTTCAAGGTCCAGGACAGATTTTGTTAAACAGAATGAATCAAAGCAGAGTAGTCATAGGGTTTCTAATTCTGCGTCTACTGAAAGTGAAAAAGAAATTGAACATGAGGGTTGACTCATAAGTTGTTGATTCGTTCTTCTGCAATGTTGTCAGAAGCAGTAAGTTTAGAATCAAGGGAATAGCGACTTTGGCTAGTTTTAAACTCAGTCTTGACTTTTAAGAGTTCGTATTTTGAGAAAAATTGGGGAGTTCCGCGAGGCTATTTCATCTGCACGTGCAGGACATCTTTTTCGGGTTAAAGTTAAACTTAATGCCGATGCACTGAATATACATTGTAGTGGAATTGATAATTAGGGATACAGTTTGTGAAAATGCGAATGCAGGGTGCGCAAAATAAACAGGCCAAACCAAGAAGCTAAATGCCTCTGAACTTCCCCTGCCCACAATTTCAACCCGTCAGGCTATCAAGAGTTGAACCCTTCACAGTTCCCTCTGTAAACAAAAGGAACCGCGTATCATGTTCACCGTCCCCCACGTCCGAAAACGTGAAGTAAATCTGAACCCTTCACAATCCCCAACGTTAAAAAAATAACGAAGTGGACCGCGTATCATGTTCACCGTCCCTCACGAATCCGAGGATAACTCGTGAAGTAGTAATACACCTCTAACGAAATGACCGTAGAATTCCCCCTTCCGTTTTATCGCTCGTCGCCAAATAATGTATTTTTAATAGCCCGTATGCGGGACCAGGACTGGGGACAGGACAAGGAAGAAGTCCTACCTGGGTAAATGGTTGAGAATCTCCCTGGCAGATGCTCTGTTCTGGTTGCTTTGAGTGGCCGATCTAGACTGAGAAGCGTGGTCTCTTCTGCATGCTTTTCTCTTTTTGGACATCCAGATTTTAAACACTTCACAGTCTTTCTTCATATGGCCTTTTTTTTTACAGAAGAAACACTCGATCTCACTCAGTGGAATTTTTGAAGGACTTGATGGTGTTTCTGCCTTTTGAGTAGATGACCTTTCCAACTTTTGAATTTTTGAAGCAAGACCATCTATTGCCTTAGCAATCATTTGTTCAACTCTTGCTTCTGAAAGTGAGCCAACTGTATTCACAGAAAAATCATCTCTCTTTCTAGAGGACTGCTTTCTTCCTTCCACAGCTTGGGATATATATTGATGATGTTTCACAGCATCAAGGGCAGCTTGCATACTTCTTGGGTGTTCGAAACAAGCATGCTTGGCTGCTTCTTTATCAGCACATCCCTGGCAGAATTTAGAAATAGCTTCTCGCATTCGATGGCTTTCGGGTAAGTCCCTAAATGCGGCGGTAGCAAGGGTCATCACTCGGTCCGCCCAGTCTTCCAAAGATTCATCATGCTGTTGAAATGACTGCTGGAATTTAGCTCTTGCCGTCTCAGTCAATTCTTTAGAGCCAAATCTATTTTCCAATTTCTTCATAATCTTGTGGTAGGGAAGATATTCTCCCAGTCTTGTAGTGATTGTAAAGAAATCTAAAGCTTTGCCCTCTAAAGACCAATTTAAATAAATAATCACGACATTCACTATCAGACCAACCCAACACTGATCTTTAAATTTCAAACTTCTGTTTAAAAGACATCCAGCTCATATTTCCGTCAAACCTAAGATTCTTTGGAAGCCTCTTAGGATCACCACGCTTCTCCTTCCTGTAGTGTATAGAAGACTCCTCAGGATGTGAAAAGTAGTCGTCATCACTGTCTTCATATCTCTTGTGGTATGATTTGGAACGATAACTGCGATATGTTGGTGACCTTGACCTTGATGCACTAATATAATAGTGTCTTGACCCTCTTAGCCGTGAATCTGACCTTGAATCAGAACGTGACCTTGACCTCTTGTGTCGTTTATGTGCCTTCAACTTGTCATGCCTTCTTGATGGGGATCTTGACCTGTCAGGTCTTCTCGAAGGAGATTTGGACCTGTTGTGCCTTCTCGAAGGAGATTTGGACCTGTCATGCCTTCTCGAAGGAGATCTGGACCTGTCGTGCCTTCTCGAAGGAGATCTGGACCTGTCGTGCCTTCTCGAAGGAGATCTTGACCTGTCGTGCCTTCTCGAAGGAGATCTTGACTTGTCGTGCCTTCTCGAAGGAGATCTTGACTTGTGCCTTCTCGAAGGAGATCTTGACTTGTTGTGCCTTCTCGAAGGAGATCTTGACTTGTTGTGCCTTCTCGAAGGAGATCTTGACTTGTTGTGCCTTCTCGAAGGAGATCTTGACTTGTTGTGCCTTCTCGAAGGAGATCTTGACTTGTGCCTTGAAGGAGATCTGGACTGGTGCCTTCTTGAAGGAGATCTGGACTGGTGCCTTCTTGAAGGAGATCTGGACTGGTGCCTTCTTGAAGGAGATCTGGACTTGTGCCTTCTTGAAGGAGATCTGGACTTGTTCCTTCTTGAAGGAGATCTGGACTTGTTCCTTCTTGAAGGAGATCTGGACTTGTTCCTTCTTGAAGGAGATCTGGACTTGTTCCTTCTTGAAGGAGATCTTGACTGGTGCCTTCTTGAAGGAGATCTTGATTGGTGCCTTCTTGAAGGTGTCCTTGATCTGTCATGTCTTCTTGAAGGAGATGACCTTCCATGCCTACGAATAGGTGTCGATTCATGCTTTTGTGTTAATGTCCCTGATGCTTTCTGTCTTCTTGAAGGTGATCTTGACCCTTCATACCTTCTTGAAGGTGATCTTGACATTTCCTGTCGCCTTGAAGGTGGACTTGACCTCCGGTACCCTCTTGAAGGTGACCTTGACATTTTATGTCTTCTTGAAGGGGACTGTGACATTCCACGTCTTCTTGAAGGTAAACTTGACCTTCCATGCCTTCTTGAAGGGGACCTTGACATTCCAGGTCTTCTTAAAGGAGACCTTGACATTTTATGTCTTCTGGATGGCGAACTTGACATTCCATTCCTTTTTGGGGACCTTGACAATCCATGTCTTGAATTTGTCCTCGAATTCGCCTCAGCATGTCTTCTTTCACGACCGCATGAACCATATTCACTGGCATTATGCCCATCTTTTTTGTATTTATCAGGCACATTCTTATTTAGTTCAGGATAGGCTGAAGACTTTGTTTTTTCATGTGAAATAAACTTCTCAGACTCCAACTGATGTCGGGCAGAGCCTTCGTGTCTAGAAGACCCCAAATACTCAGCCCGATCACCAAACCGAATCACATCAGATTCTTTCAACCATGATCTTAGATCTTTTAATTTTTCAGGTGAAATTTCTTTCTCATATGTTGACTGATGATGACGGTCGGAGCCCTTGTGTCCAGAAGACAGCAAACGCCCAACCGGACCACCAGTCTGATAAGTATCAAACTGTTTCCCCCGTGATTGGAGATCTTGCCTTTTTTCAGGTGAAACAACTTTTTTCATGTTTTGTCTGATGATGTCGACCGGAGAGCTTGTGTCTAGAAGACTCCAAACACCCAGGGGACTCATCTGTATGATCAGAATCGCTGTATTGTTCTGTCAATTTTAAATTTTTCATCCTTTCACCTGAAGTTATGTCTTCAATTCCTGACTGATAGTGTCGACCAGAGCGTTCGTGTCTAGAAGACTCCAAACGCCCAGTCGAGCCATCAGTCTGGTCAATAATTCTAGCCTTTCCTGTTGAGGACTTCAAGCTCATCATTTCTTGTTTAACTTGTTCCTCCATCTGCTTTAAGACTGTAAGACTCAGCTTTTCTGCTCTTGCCTGGTCTTGTTCAAGAGTGGTCTGAATTTGTGGTGGTCTTAAAACAACTTCCGCCCGGTCACGTCTGGTTCTGCTCTTCAAGGTGTTTGTCTGCCCTTGCATTCCACTCAACCGTCTATTTGGTTTAAGCACAGCCTTGGACTCAGCGTCAGAATCTTCACTTTCTGAAAAGCTCAGCTTAGTTCTAAAAGAACTAGGTTTTGCTGTCTCTGGCATAGGAAGAGATGCTCTCAATTGCTGTCGTTCACTCCAGGTTTCCTGGGGTTTACCTTTCACACCTGGGTAAGTGTAAGAAAGCAACTGGTCTAGTGTACTGCAGGCTTCGTCTATTTCTGCCTGTAGCTCTGAAAATTCCACTGTATCCACTGTCCCTCCTCTGGCTAGAGGCCTGCTAGGTGGGGTAGGTAGCCTATCCATAGTTAACCCACTAAATCCGGCCGGTGGAGTAGGTAATCTATCCATAGCCAACCCACTAATTCTGTCAGGGGGAGTAGATGGCAGAGAAAAGTCTAGCACATTCAAAACCTCTTCCGTTAAATCACCCATCATTGTTAAAGACAATGCTTCTTTTGTAATCCTTCCATGCTGGGTCCTAAAGGCAATTAAGGCCTCGGCTTTTTTCCTTCCAATTCTAGGAATTAGTTGGAGATCTTCCACAGAAGCTGTGTTTATGTTGATTTTCATCTTTGCAAGGGGTGACAAATACAAGTGCAAAGTGCTTTTGATATTTCAGGACTAATCCTTGTGTATAGAATACTCCAAAGATCCCTTTCCTGAAATATTTTATAGTGATTTCCGCTGTTTGACAGGTAAGATACTTTTCAATAATTTTCGCGTATAGAATACTGCGAAAAAACTAGAAAAGTCTATCTTAATTAATAAGCTGTTCTTTTTCAACAATTTTGGGTATAGAATACTCCTAAAAATGTTAGAAAGCTTTTTCAATGAATGGCTGTTTGCCAATGCTTTTTCAATCTATGAAAATTGAAGAAAAACACTATTTTTGGTTTAGAAAACTCAAGAAAATTATTTTTCTCCAAAAATGTAGACAGCCAGCTATACTTCATGTACAGAATACAATGAAAAATGACGAGAAATGATTTCCGGTTTAGAAAACACAGGTAATCACTTTTTCTTGTTTAGAATATGCCGAAAAAGGCTGAAAACTATATTTCCGGATTAGAAATCAACAGAAATTACCTTTTCGTGTCTAGAAGACTCCGAAACAGGTCGAAGAACAATATTTCCGGTTTAGAAAACACAGATATTACCTTTTCGTGTCTAGAAGACCCCGAAAAAGGTCGAAAAATAATATTTCTGGATTAGAAATCAACAGAAATTACCTTTTTGTGTCTAGAAGACTCCGAAAAAGGTCAATACATTAATTCTGGATTAGAAATCTACAGATTTTACTTTTTCGTGTCTAGAAGACTCCGAAAAATGAAGGAAAACAATATTTTCGGTTTAGAAAACACAAGAAAATACGTTTTCCCCTACAATTCAGACTAGTAGGATAATTCTGCCTTTTTCAGCTTGGAACTCGACCACCCGATCAGATAATCTCTAACTGGCAAAGGTCAATTCAGAATTTTTTCAAACCCAAAATTGCCCTAAGAAGAAAACTGGCAGAAGACAAACAAAAATCAATTGAATCAATGATTTGAATTAATTTGAGACTGCCTTAAGAATTATTTATTCAGCAAATATCCAAATAAAGAGGGGTGTTGCAATGTTGAACAATATAAGGAAACAAACTAGAAGCTGAAAGCTCCAAATTTACCTGCTCATTTGTTCAACGTGTGGGGTAATTACTTGGACCCTTCACTATTCCCTTCGCTAAAAAAACGAAAGAAGTAGCGTACTTTTCTCAAAGAGAAAAAATGTCCACCGGCAATAACATGAAAGTGAAAGAAAAATTGCAGACGTAATGCCTGGAAATATTCTAGCGAGTTTACCGCGTCGCCATAATAAAGTATTTTTAATAGCCCGTATGCGGGACCAGGACTGGGGACAGGACAAGGAAGAAGTCCTACCTGGGTAAATGGTTGAGAATCTCCCTGGCAGATGCTCTGTTCTGGTTGCTTTGAGTGGCCGATCTAGACTGAGAAGCGTGGTCTCTTCTGCATGCTTTTCTCGCTTCCCAGGTACCATTGTTTATCCAAGTGGGTAAAACCCATCACCTTCCGGTCGGCGTTTCTGGAAAGCTCACGACACAACATATGGATGGCAAATGAAAAAAAGGCTTCCAAGTACAAACAACAAGTTCTGCTGTCCCCGGATGGCTGTTGCATTTACATGTACTATATATGGACAGACAAGCCTGAGAAAACAGTGTGGACCCAGATGGAGATGCCGCAGAATGTGGCATCTCATCAGGGTCTTCAGCCAGCTATTTTTGGACAAATCATCAGTTGGTAAATTGTACTTATTCCAATTTTAGACCAAGCATGGTACTTAACCAAATACAATAACCCATTGTATGCGGGAAACCCCGACAGAAGTATCCTGGCAAACAGAGCAGGCTCAGATCAGAAGCCACATAATGCGGCGTCTGATCAGGGCCTGAACTATTTGCTAACAGAAATTTACATCAATAATAGAACAAAACGAAAAATAGGCCAGACTCCCCTCATATGACAAATGGACATCAGGGTTCTCAGTAGGATTTTGAAAAATTGGAGTGAAAATGCTGTCCTCCAGTTAAAGTTGGAGTTTTACCATACTTTTCTATTGAGACTTTCCAAAAAGTTGGGAGTCAGAAATGAAAAAGGTGGGAGTAAATTACTCCAAATTTTGAGTTAACCAGAACTCTGGACATGTCCAACATATAGCAATGGAATAGTCCACTAGCATACAATGGGATAAACTATATGGTGGCTGGGCTCACAATGACATAATCAGACAAGACGAAGAAAATATTACCTATAGCCGCATTATCATATATCCTCAGGTCATAAGCGCCTTGATATCCAACTCTATAATTTGTCCTTGAGCCCGAGTCCCACTGTACAACAACTGTTTTGTCCGGTGAGGTGGTACTCCCCGGTTTGCCAATTTCCACCACTGTCCCCACATGACCTTCACCATCGTCCTGGTTACCCCACTTCCAGTCGGGTCCTCTAACGACCCTCAAGCCAACTTCCATTGACTGTTGATCAGTTAGAATGGTGTTTTAACAACACTGAAAATGTACAGAATTTACCTTAAGATCAAGCTGTCACAGGAACTGTCACCATTCTGCTTTGTTAAATTCATTAAAAGACAGATCCAAAATATTTACAGATATTTATTCAAACTTATTTACTGGTAATAACTTCCTGTTTACTCCTGTATCCCTCCAAAAAGGGGACTACTCTATCTAAGGCTGTCACGATTAATCGTATAATCAATTAATCCATCGATAAATTCCTCAACAAGAGGGCCATGATGGCCCTGGATCGCTCACCTGATCCATAGAGTAACAAGTGGGCACCGGGGATGGCCATTATTGACCCCAGGGCTATAATGTGCATAATGTTGAAGGAGGTGTTAAAAGGTGAAGCTTCATACCAAATATCAACAAAAGCTATAATTTGAACAATCTTGGCAAAGGTCCACTAGATGAAGCTACACACCAAATATCAAAGACCTGGGCATTGTGGTTTCAGAGAAGAAGATTTTTTAAAGATATTCCCTAGATAAGCCTATGTAAAACCAAATGGCCCCGGCGTGGGGGCATTTTTGGCCTCAGGGCTATAATTTAAACAATCTTGATAGAGGTATGCTAGATTAAGCTTCACACCAAATATCAAAGACCTGGGTCTTGCTGTTTCAGAGAAGATTTTCAAAGATTATCTCTACATAAGTCTACGTAAAACCAAAGGGCCCCAGGGCGGGAGCATTTGTGGCCCCAGGGCTATACTTTGAACAATCTTGGTAGAGGTCCACTAGATGAAGCTCCATACCAAATATTAAAGACATGGGCCTTGCAGTTTTAGAGAAGAAGATTTTTAAAGATTTCCCTATATAAGACTACATGTATGTAAAACCAAAGGGTCTCAGGGTTGGGGCATTTTTGGCCTCAGGGCTATAATTTGAACAATCTTGATAGAGGTGCACTAGATGAAATTTCACACCAAATATCAAAGACCTAGGCCCTGTGGTTTCATAATGGAAGATTTTTAAAGATTTTCCCTATGTAAGTCTATGTAAAAGCAAAGGGGCCCCTGAGGCGGGGGCATTTTTGCTCTCAGGGCTATAATTTGAACAATCTTGGTAGAGGCCCACTAGATGAAGCTTCATACCAAATATCAAAGACCTAGCCTTGTGGTTTCAGAGAAGAAGAGTTTTAAAGATTTTCCCTATATAAGTCTATGTAAAACCAAAGGACCCAGAGGCAGGGGTATTTTTGGTCTCAAGACGATAATTTGAACAATCTTGGTAGAGGTCCACTAGATGAGGCTTCATACCAAATATCAAAGACCTAGGCCTTGTGCTTTCAGAGAAGAAGATTTTTCAAGATTTTCCCTATATAAGACTATGTAAACCAAAGGGCTCCGGAACGGGGGCAATTTTGGCCCCAGGGCTATAATTTGAACAATCTTTGTAGAGGTCCCCAAGATGAAGCTTCATACCAAATATCAAAGACCTAGGCCTTGTGGTTTCAGAGAAGAAGATTTTTCAAGATTTTCCCTATATAAGTCTATGTAAAACCAAAGGACCCGAGGCGAGGGCATTTTTGGTCTCAGGGCCATAATTAGATGTATTTAATGAATAAGAGCAAGCCAGTCATAATAGAAGAGCAAAATATTGGGATAGACATTATCTTTGTTGTTTTTTTTGTTTTTTTTTTTTTTCTAACATTTCTTAGTTTACAGGTGTGTTTGAAGCCTCCATGTTGTAGTGGCTATGTTACTCGCCTTGTAAACCAGGGATTGCAGGATTTGCCATTTGCATAGGAGGAGATGTCATTGAAAGGTTTTTCTATTTTAGCTCTGGCAGCCATTTTGTTTAGCGGAGCAGAACGATTTAGGCAATTTTGAAAGAGGGTCACTCTAGGAACATTCCTGTGAAATTCTTCTCTAATCGGGCCATTTGCCTAGGAGAAGATGTCGTTTAAAGGTTTTCTATTTTTAGCTCTGATGGCCATTTTGTATAACGAAGCAGAACGATTTAGGCAATGTTGAAAGAGGGTCACTCAAGGAACATTCCTGTGAAATTATTTTCAAATCGGGCCATTTGCATAGGAGGAGATGTCATTTAAAGGTTTTTCTATTTTTAGCTCTGGTGGACATTTTGTTTAATGGAGCGGAACGATTTTGACAATTTTGAAAGAGGGTCACTCAAGGAACTTTCCTGTGAACTTATTTTCAAATCGGGTCATTTGCATAGGAGATGTCATTGAAAGGTTTTTCTATTTTTAGCTCTGGTGGCCATTTTGTTTAAGGGAGCGGAACAATTTAGGCATTTTGAAAGAGGGTCATCCAACATGCTTAAGGAACATTCCTGTGAAATTCTTTTCAAATCGGGTCATTTGCCTAGGAAATGTCATTTAAAGGTTTTTCTATTTTTAGCTCTGGTGGCCATTTTGTTAAACGGAGTGTAATGATTTAGGCAATTTTGAAAGAGGGTCATCCAAGGAACATTCCTGTGAAATTATATCAAAATCCATTCACTAGTTTAGGAGGAATTGTCGTTTGAAGAAAAAGTTTATGCACGCACGGACGCACGCCGGACAAAAAGTGATCCCAAAAGCTCACCTCGTCACAGTTGAGCTAAAATCACCAGACTTTGCAGTCTTTCCATTCCTCTCAACCTTTATTACCCACCATACTTTTGAAAGCCATGCCAATGCATTTGAATAGGCGTGTTTTTTATGATATTCATTTTTTTATTAATCCATATATGACGGACATCCTAGTTTTGGAGACATGACAAACAGTGTAGACCCAGAACGTCAGTATGTGTAGTCTGATCTGGATCTACACTGTTTGTTTGAAGTACATGGATAAAGGAATGGAAAGACTGTAACAAAGCCATTGAAACCTTGCAAAAACACCACACTTTGCAGTCTTTCCATTCCTCTCAACCTTTATTACCCATGATACTTTTGAAAGCCACACCTTTCTATACCGTTTCTGGAAACCTGTAGAATGAGCAAACTGCTCCCTTTGAGCGTTCATGGCTACAACCTGGAGCACAACAGAAGTCATTCTGACCCATAATTTTCCCGTTATAGACCGACAGAATACACTATGTATCTATCTTCTTATACTGAGTCTGTCATATTTGGCCATTACCTCAGTTGGGTGGGTGGCTAAATTTAGAATTTAGCACACAAAAAAAAAAATCATCTCTGGATGAGTCCTTAAAACTATTTACAATCCAAGCACAGAGGTATCCTAAAACGCATACCTCTGAGTCCCAATCTTATACTGTGCGGGCTTTGAACTCCTCTGCAGTCTTGGCATTCACCGCAGATGATGGAAGACTATTCCACTGAGGAATAGTTCTAGGGAAGAAAGAGTTTTTCAGGGCACCACTATAGGACTGGTACCTACGATACTGTGAGTTATTTGCTCTTGATGCCCTTGTCCGGGTTGACACTGTTGCAGGGGTCAAATACCTATCCTTGTTAATTGATACTGTACCAGAATGTATCTTGTAGAAGAAGGTTAAGGAGGACTGCTCTCGACGGGTCTCCAGGGATGGCCACTCTAGTTCATCAAGCATGTCACCAACGCTACTTCTATTTCGCCATCGTCTGCAGGTCCATCGAGCAGCTGTCCTCTGCACCTTCTCCACCTGCTGAATCTGAGTTTTAACATATGGATGCCAAATGGGTGATGCATATTCAAGCTGAGGGCGAACCAATGTTTTATATGCAACATCCTTTGTCTGCCGAGGTGCAAAAGCCAAATTATGTCTAAGGAATCTTAAGGTCCTAGTTGCTTTAGATGTTATTTCAGAGATGTGTTGACCCCAATCAAGATTGTCAGTGATGGTGATACCAAGATATTTGGCGGAATGAACTTGCTCCAAAGTTTGCTGGTGTAGTGTGTAATCATGCTTAATTTGCTTGTCCTGAAGGTGTCGTGACACCCTCATTGAATGGCATTTGGCTACATTGAACTTCATCTGCCAATCTGCTTCCCATTGTGCAAGTCGATCCAGGTCGCGATAGTCAGAAGAAGAATATATGTCCCTATACAGGACACAATCATTAGCAAACAAACGGACAAATGACCTGATGTTATCAGGAAGATCATTGATGAATATCAAAAACAGGACCGGTCCAAGGACCGAACCTTGTGGGACACCAGATAGAACAGGGACTGGATCAGACGCTTGGCCGTCAAGTACAACTTTGTGAGAGCACCCGGAGAGCCATGAGCTAATCCAATTATGTGTGGATCCTCTTATCCCATAGTAGTCCAATTTGTACAATAGCCTTCTGTGATGTACCTTGTCAAAGGCCTTGGCAATCACACTTACGGAATGCATTGTTTACACAACCACATTATCAATCACTTGATGTTGTTGCGAAATAAGTGCGCCAAACAGCTCACCAATTTCAGCCACTGTCTTATCGTTAGATAATCAATACAGTATAGCTCCGTTCTATCGCGTTCCGATATTTCGCGATGTCCAATCTATCGCAGTCGCGCCGTGGATCCCGTTTTTTTCCCCTTAAAATTCATAAATAAAAAAATAGAGTTTTAAGTTGTTAAAATTTATTTAAAACCCGGTTAAACCAGGGGCCAACAGCGTTTGATTTTCCCGCCCAGCGTCTGCTATTTGGCGCCAAAACATAACCATTCACGAGATCGCAGAAAAGTCCGTTTTTATTGTGCAAACATCTAACGTTAGATGTAGCTAATTGTCTGAGGAGCGATTAAATCATTGTCACATTGATTGTGGATTAAATTTTATGACAGGAGGATAAACGCCAATTAGAGACATAACTTGACCATATTTTCACACCTTATCGACACGCACCGCAGGGTGGCAATTATATGACAGGGATTAACAATAGTGTCATACTTGAACGGTAATAAATACACAGATGGTTTGTCTCTCAATTGACAGTGCAGCAATTATCGCGATCTACTTACTGGTCTAGTTTTACGCATTTAAGGACTCAAAAATACTGACAGTTGTAGACAATTTTTTTACACTTGCCCGAAATCAAAACACAATGAAATGATAGTTTTGTTGTTGTACAGTTTTTCGGCCTGTGGTAGACGTTAAATATTTTTTTTCCAACGCTACTTGTAATTTTTCTGAGATCTGGCAAGCCAAGGGAAACAACTAGAATTGCTTTAGCGCTTATGGTAGTTGCGCCCCTTGGCCGTCAACGTGAGAGACATTCAGGGAAACCTGCAAATTCAAAATGGCGTCCTGTTTTGACATTTTAGCAATCACATGTTTTCAGACGCAGATTTTCAGCTGTCCTCGAATGTAAGTTAATTGGTAGACATAGTCCCCTTTGTTTGTTCTGTCACTGAGTAATTCTGAACCTACTTTAATGGTGAAATACGGCCGATAGCATTACTGACAGCCATTAGTGTGGAGTGATAATGGTATCTCACCAAACTATCACCGCGACTTGTATTGGCATCTCGGCAAACTACCGCGACTTATATCGCGCTCCGACCACATCGCGGTTTTCGGGCTATGACCCCGACTACCGCGATATATTGGAGCTATACTGTATTTCATTTAAATAACATCAAGCAAATAGGAATAAAACAATATTCGGAATTATCACTTCACTATTTATCTTATTTGATTGGCAAAACTTCAAGAAAGTAATTACAATGACTGCAACTTGTTTAACTAGGAAGTAACGTTGGCGGCAATATTAGATGATCATGTGACCCCCGAGCTAGAAATCTCGCTAGGAAACGAGAGCGTTATTTAATAATGCAAATACTGTGAATACCAAAGTACGTACCACGGTACATGGGTGTATTCCGCGGTACAATTTCTAAAGGCGGTAGCCAGAACTTCTCGCAATAACCCTGCCCATAATCCTCGCAAGGGGGTGTGGCACCGGCAGCCGTGGCACCCGCTAGATTGAGAGATAGACAGACACGACATAACAAGATTGAGAAGTTACTGATGCTACGTCAATGACATTCATAAACCAGAACCTGTGATATGGGAAGTTAGACCCTAGCTCTAACCAAAGAGGTAAACTTAGCTACAAAAGATAAACTTAGCTACACCAGCAGAAAGAAAGCATTTCATTTTCATTGAAATTTTCAAGATCAATGTGACTATGTCACATAATTCAGTCCGGACTCTTCCGACAGACCAACCAAGAAAACAGTTGTTACAAAAATTCTTCGCAGAGTAAAAGCTTCCTATTCTATGTGTTACTGCAATCATAAACTAGCCAACAACGTAAAAACTCTTACTTTTTCTTCGCTCTAAATAAACTTCAACTACCAAAAATTTGACCGGAAATAAGTCACAAATACGTATGAGGTACCGCACCGCACGGTCACGGGTCGTTTCGCACTTAAGTCGTTTCGCCAAAAAGTCGTTTCGCCCGTGGGTAATTTCGCCCTGTGTCGGTTCGCCTGGGTGAGTAAATTTACCGGAACGGACCTTATTACCGGAACGGACCGGAACGAATCAATCCCCCCCCCCCCGCCCCCCCCCCCCCCCCCCGGTTTCCACCTTATTTTTAGTATATTTGTATAAAATACAGATTATTTTAATCTTTAACAACATTGTGCATGCTCTTGTTCATAAATAATTTTGTCAATGTGGAATATGGTTCAGTGCACAATAATATCACCCTGTGCGTCAGGCCTACCACAATCACTTTCCCTAGTGGTGTTTGGAGCAGAAATAATTAACAATCAAGACCCTTAACAATGAGGTCTCCCACATATGTGGTTCGAGCCTAGCTCGTGTCATATGTGAGACGCAAAAATCTGCAAAGGAAGGTCAGGTGTTTTTCTCCAGGTACTCCGTTTTTCCTCCTCTCAGAATCAGAATTGTTACTGGTGACACGTCAAATGACATTCATACACCAGGACCTGTGATGTGGGAAGTTAGTCCCTAGCTCTAACCAAAGAGGTAAATTTAGCTACACAATCATCAGCACCTTCAGCTGTCGAAATAATCGAATCGGGAAGGGCATTCCAATCTCTAATGGTTCTGGGGAAGAAAGACTCTTTATAAATGTCAGTTCTTGCGCTAAGGGTCTGAAACGCCAACGAATGGTGATTTCTACAGTGTCTAGCTGGGGGAACAAGGTCATCTGTTGGAATGCTGGCAGCACCCTTTAGACCTTTGTATAAAAGGATTAGCCTACTGTCTTTTCTCCTTTTCTTGAGAGGCTCCCATTTTAATTTTCCAAGTATTCCAGTCATGCTCCCAGTTTCAAAGCAGTAATTGCCTGTTACAAATCTAGCAGCTCTATTCTGAACTTTCTCAATTTCATCGTTAAGGACCACTCCACTGGGGTCCCAGATACAACTACCATATTCCAAGATTGGGCGAACAAGACCTCTATATGCTGCCTCTTTTACATCCTGAGGGCACTGATGAAGATTTCGCCTCAGGAAACCAAGCGTTCTATTTGCCTTAGTACACATGTTGCTAATATGAGTATTCCATCTCAAGTTGTGTGAGATTGTCACTCCAAGGTATTTAATGGAGTCCACATTCTCGAGGACCGTTCCCTCTAAGGTGTAAGAAGCCTCAACTTTATTAGATCTCTTCCTAGTTATCTGCATAATATTGCATTTAACTGGCTGAAATCTCATGCCCCATTTACGTGCCCAACATCCTAATCTATCTATGTCAGCCTGAAGTTTCAATGAGTCATCTGAATCTTTAATTTCCCGGTAACAAACACAGTCATCTGCGAACAGTCTTATTTCTGAGTCAATGTCAGTGGCAATATCATTGATGTACAGGGAGAACAAAAGTGGACCAAGAACGGTCCCTTGCGGGACTCCAGACAAAACTGGAGCCCACTCCGAAGATTCACCATTAACAACAACCCGCTGTTTTCTGTAGCAAAGAAAGGAATCTATCCATCTGAGGGTCTTTCCCCCAATTCCATAACCAAATAACTTAGATTTAAGTAGTTCATGAGGAGGGGTGTCAAAAGCCTTCTCGAAGTCCAGAATAAATGTGTCCACCTGCCCCCCTTTGTCCAAGATTTTTGCCCAGTCATTAATAACTGTGCTTAGCTGAGTTTCACAACTGTGCCTTTTCCTAAATGCATGTTGTCTGTCTGACAAAAGTTTATGTTCGTCCAAGTGGGCCATGATGTTCGAGCAGACTATATGTTCCAGCAATTTACACAGAACACAAGTCAGAGACACAGGGCGATAATTACGAGCAAGAGCCCTATCTCCTTTTTTAAAGAGTGGACAGATGTTTGCTAAGAGCCATTCTTTGGGGATTTCACCCGTATCAAGAGACTGTTGAAACAAGTGTGCAAAAACTGGACCCAACTCATTTGCTAGTTCCTTCAGGACTCTAGGATGAAGCTCATCAGGTCCTAAGGCATTACTGGGTTTTAAGCCTTGAAGTAATTTTATCACTCCTGCAGCTGTCACAACAATATTATTCATGAATGGGGCCGATCTTCCAGTCAATGGAACCTCCGTGAACTCAGTTTTATTAAACGCATCATTGAATTGACCAACTAGTTCCTCTGCCCTTTCAGAGTCTGATTCAGCAACCCCGTCCCCTCCCCTTTTATTAAGGGGCGGGATACCTTGCCTGTCTTTCTTCTGGCTATTAATATATCTGTAGATTAACGATTGACTCGATATAAATGAAATAATCTTGAAAGGGCCTTAAAGAAATATCAAAATTAAAAAGAAAATAATTTGAAATCCTCTTAGAGGCCCACCTATAGTCAAGTGGTGCGAGTTGAGAAACCCTATTGGTATCACTTGGCGACTAAATAGTGTTGAAGGTGAAGTTTAACCTAAAATCAAATAAATAAGATAGGATTTGAGCCATTTATGGTAGTACATTGTTCCGAACTGATGGTCAATCTGAAATTCTTTCTTTTCGGTGTAATTCAATGAGAACACATTCATTGTTTTCGTCCCCGCACCTCGGGGCTTGGAAAAATAGATTGGGCTGCAGGACTAAGCCTGTCCTTGTAAAGTGGTGTGAGTCAGACATTTCATCTCAGTGTAGGGTAAAGTCCCACAAAATTGGAAGCAACATCTCAAAAATGACCTACATAGTGTTGACGGGGACACTATGTCCTCAACTCATTCAGCCAACCAACAAACACATTCATTTTTCGTCTTTATTGAACTATAGAATGTACAGGTATTGAACATTGATAATTACAATATAATACATATATCAACAAGTCCGTGAAATGAAAACCCCTCAAAACCTTTCACGGAAATCGAGGCGGTTCTAATAAGACCCCGCAACCTATGTATTGGAACAAAGATAAGTGGGGCTTATGATTATTTTCATTGCTCTTAAAGGAACTCGTTTTTGATTTTTATTATGGGTGTACATTAAAGACTTGTTCACGCGATGAGATTCGGATATGTATCTATTCAAATTTAGTCCCTTAAAATGCAGTCTTGTATGAGCACTGAATTCCGTCACAGCAAAAAGGAATGTTCGCAGTCCTACATTTGCTTTTGTGAGTGAAAGATGTCTTAAATTGAATCATCCTGATCAGTATTCAGGCAATCACATGTGCCAACAACAACATTGCTCACTGATCCAATACATTAATTAAAATTAATAAAATAATTAAATAACAACTAATCAATTGAATTAACTATGGTGGTCTCGTAGTGAATAGAAATTATTATTTAATAGTGCCAAATTAATTTATTGTTTTCATGATAGGTCAGTACATTTAGCCGGAAATGACCCTTGACCCACAACTAATTCCTTGAGAAATTTTATCTGCAGTTTTAGTATCAGGAAGGTGTCCTGATTTATAGAAAAAAAAGTCCTAAAAAAAATCCGAGGGAAAGGGTATTTTTGTGGGGTGAAAAAAAAAGACGAAAAATGAAGAAAAAATAACAAAAACCAGGCGTATGTTAAACAATAAATACTTGACTTCATTAAATCGTCCAAAATGAATATTTCTATCTGGGGAAAAATACTAAAAATTCTGAAGATAAAAGTTTGCTTTTAATTTTTTTTTTTTTTTTTTTTTGTATATTTTTGTGTGAAATTTCGAAAAACAAGTATTAGCTTTAATAAAAAGCTTGAATATATGCTAAGCACACATTAATTTGTGTAGAACTGAAATGTACCAGTTACCACAAAGTGTAAAAAAGTCACAGATATCAAATGAGGATTTCCAAATCTTATCACCAATGTCACATAAAATAACATTTTCGATTTTTTTCACTATCAATTACAACTAATTGTACTACATGCCTACATTTACGGTTTCTTCATTTCGCATTCTAGTTTAAACTTTCATTTTACATTCTAGATTAACGTCATGAAAAAATCTGCCAAGATTGCCGTCTAGAAATGAAAACATTAAGAATTGGATGTGGGAAGAACTATATAAGGGCAAATATATGTTAATTTTGCAAGTGTGAGAGCAATCGTGCGTATCCATGTGATAAACTTTAGGCAGCTTTCAGGTAATTGCTGGGTTTCAATATGCAAGTGGGCGTCCAGTATGACCAGAGTTGGGGTGTCCTGGGGGAACATGATGGAAAATGAAAAGTAGAACCAGTCAACAGAATACCAGTCATGACCTTCCAGTAAATGCTTCCGGAGCAAAAGCTATCATTAAGATTGTCTACACCAGTGGGCGTAGACAATAAAGGAAAGTCGCTTAAAACAAGAAAAAAATAATATCACTGACATATATCTTAAAAGTAAATCCATATCGGTACTTAACTTCATGAAATCATTAAAAAATGATAGTTTCTGTGCAAAAGATATTTTTGTGGGGGGAAGGGGAAAATAGGAAAATCAAAAGCAAACACATCACGAAAACATGCCTATATATTTTTGACCCCACTAACCCACTTTTATCTATATACTCGAAAAACTTGGAGTTTAGGAGCTACATTTTATTTTTTCTGCTCAAAAACATAGCTTCTGAAATTGTTGATACTCAATAGGACTGCCTCATCTACGTTTTGAGCAGAAATAAGTGAGTGAGTGTGTTTGAGGTTTACATCCCGTCAACAGCAAATGTCATATGCAGTGGTTTCAAAGACATTTCGGCATCTAGATTTCAAGAGAAGATAGGAATGTGATTTTCAATGTTATCTGAATAAAGCCCTTACAAATTTATCAAGCGTAGCAGGGGAATAATGTCTAAGTAAACGGGAAAATCCCCACTACCCGTCCGTCTATTGATGAAACTCCTGCATACGGAGACCGGACCTCGATTTAAAGACTCATCTGAGAGTCTGGCAAAGCCCTTGGATCGAATCCACGACTCCTGGTTTATGAGGTTAGTAGCTTATCCACTACACCATGTAGGCTTCTTTTAGCAGAAATAAGAAAAATAATGTACATGTACACCCCCTAAAACTCCACACTGCCCCACCCACCCAGGTGTAAATGGGTAGCGTGCGCGTGAAAACATCCAGAATGAGTGTTCGAGAGCGATTAATTAAGCTTGAGGCTTCCATCACAATCGAACTAAATTAAATTAATATAAACTAAAACTCCAGTAGGAGGGGGTCTCTATCGAGTACCCACAATCTATGCTTTTGAGCAGACATTACGAAACACGCCTTAACAAAACCATTGTCAATTGTTCAGCCCAAAAATGGAATTTTAAGATAAAAAATGATGTTTTTCTTATTTCTGCTCAAAACAGATTGCGGAGCTCGACAGAACCGCCTGAACTTGACGGTTCTACCGAGTACCCACAATCTATGTTTTTGAGCTGATATAAGAAATTTAATATTTATCCCTGTACTATATAAAAGTGGGGTTCGAGGGGTCAAAATTATATAGGCGTGTTTTTTGACCCCACCCATCTGGGCTTGGAGTAATAGATTGGGCTGCTAATGCTTCCGCAAAGAACTGATACCGACCGCATATGAGTACTGCTATACCGCTGAGAATATCCAGAAAAGTTGCTGCGAGTCAGCCTCTCCATGCATGTAAACCCTTTTGGATTCATTGGGCGGCAGGGATTGAGATGTCATTTCATCTCAATGTCAGGTAAAAGTCCCACAAACTTGGAAGCAACGTCTCGTTTTCGCGATGAATAAGAAAAACCTCAGAATTTTTCTCTGGATTTTTGGGGGTGATCAAATCTTCCAGTAGATTTGAATATGCGTGTTTTCGTTATGTTTTTATGACCCCAACTTTAAAAAAGTTGGAGGGGCATATTGCTTCTGGTTCGTCCATTCGACTTTCCGTTACGCCTCTGATGCATAGCATAACGCAAGAAACGTGCATGCTAGGGTTCTGAAATTTCATATATAGATTTTTCATGGAAAATTAACTAATGCGTATTTTTTTTCTTATCCGGATTATGCCCCTTTCAAAAGTTATTGCCCTTTGATTTTTTTATTAAATCCTGTCAGCAAAATATCTCAAAATCTATCGGAGCTAGAGCCTTGTAAGTTGGTGACGAGTAGATGTCCTGATAAACTTTTGACTAAATTCCGAAAAATACTTTGTGGCTAATGGCCCTTTGTCACTTTGGGTACATTGTAGGCCTATGCTTTGTGATGCATAGCAAAACTTTAGAACCTTGTATGCCAGGGTTTTGAAGTTTCATATATGAATTCCTCATGGCAAATTAGCTGAAAGATATTTTTCTCATCCAGATTTTGCCCCTTTTAAGGTTGTTTGAGTCAACCTTTGTGTTCAGTCAGCTCAAAACAGTTATTGTGCGCAATGTTGGGAGACAAACTTTGTAAATTAATTTCAAGGGGGTACAACCCTATTATTTTTCCTGCCTGTTAAAAAGTCAGCGGCCAATTTCTATTGCAGTAAGTAGATAGGACAGTGTTGCAATTGTTCTGATTGCGATTTTTGAGTGGTTGCTTCCACAAAGTCACACATAGCTATCAAAATCCTACGTGCGCCATGTTACCGGAATACACCTTAAGCACATATTTACGATGGGAGCGGGTAGCAGTAATAGGGGAAGAAAGGTCCAGTTTTTGCTCACCTTTTTCAACAGTCTCTTGATACGGGTGAAATCCACAAAGAATGGCGTCTAGCTGACATTTGCCCACTCTTCAAAAAAAAGGAGATAGGGCTCTTGCCCGTAATTATCGCCCAGTGTTTCTGACCTGTGTTCTGTGCAAATTGCTTGAACATATAGTCTTCTCAAACATCATGGCCCACTTAGATGAGCATAAACTTCTATCAGACAGACAACATGCATTTAGGAAAAGGCATATTTGTGAAACTCAGTTGAGCACAGTTATTAATGACTGAACAAAATCTTGGGCAAAGGGGGACAGATAGACACATTTATTCTGGACTTAGATAAAGCTTTTGCTCCCCACCACATGAACTATTTAAATTTAAGTTATTTGGTTATGGAATTGGGGGAAATACTCTCAAATGGATAAATTCTTTCCTTTGCTACAGAAAAAAGCGGGTTGTTGTTAATGGTGAATCTTTAGAGCGTGCACCAGATTTGTCTGGAGTCCCAAAAGCTTGGTCCACTGTTATTCTTCCTATAAATCAATGATCTTTCCAGAAATGAGAATGTTCGCAGAAGACTGTGTTTGCTACCGGGAAATTTGAGATACAGATCACTCACTGAAACTTCAGAATGACATCGATAGATAAGGATGTTAGGCCCGAAAATGGGGCAGGAGATTTCAACCAGTTAAAACAACATTATGCAGATAACTAGGAAGAGATCTAATAAAACTGAGGCTCTTTACACCTTAGAGGGAACGGTCCCTGAGAATGTGGACTCCATTAACTATCTACCTATCCTCTTATCTATCTTCTTATACTGAGTCGGTCATATTTGGCCATTACCTCAGTTGATTGGGTGGCTAAATTAGAATTTAGCTAAAAAAACTATTTACAATCTGCATAACAGAGGTATCCTAAAATGCATACCTCTGAGTATCAATCTTACATTGTACGGGCTTTGAACTCTTCTGCAGACTTGGCAGTCACCGCAGAGGAGGGAAGACTATTCTATGCGGGAATAGTTCTAGGAAAGAAGGAGTTATTCAGGGCATCGCTATTCGCTATAGGACTGGTATCTACGGTATTGTGAGTTGTTTACATTTGATGCCCTTGTTTGGGTCGACACTGTTACAGGGATCAAGTATCTATATATATTAATAGACACTGAATCAGAGTGTGTATTGTAGAAGAAGGTTAAAGAGGACTGCTCACGACAGGCCTCCAGGGACGGCCACTCTAGCTCATTAAGCATGTCACCGACGCTACTTCTATTTCGCCATCGCCTGCAGGTCCATCGAGCAGCTGTCCTCTGCACCTTCTCCGCCTGCTGATTCTGAGTTTTAACATAGGTATGCCAAATGGTTGATGCATATTCAAGTTTAGGGCGAACTAATGTTTTATATGCAACATACTTTGTCTGCCTATGTGCAAAGGCCAAGTTACGTCAAATGAATCCTAAAGTCCTAGTTGCTTTAGATGTAATCTCAGAGATATGTTGACGCCAATCAAGATCGTCAGTGATGGTGATATCAAGATATTTGTCTGATTGGACATGCTCCAAACTTTGCTGGTGAAGTGTATAGTCAAACTTAATTTGCCTGTCCGGAGGGACACCCTCATTGAGTGACATTTGGCCACAATGAACTTCATCTGCCAATCGGCCTCCCACTGTGCAAGTTGACCCAGGTCAGCTTGTAAAATAAGACAGTCAGAAGGAAAATATATGTTCCTATACAGGACACAATCATCAGCAAACAAACGGACAGATGACCTGACATTATCGGGCAGATCATTGATGAAAACCAAGAAGAGGACCGGTCCAAGAACCGAACCTTGGGTGACTCCAGCTAAAACAGGGACTGGATTAGACGCTTGACCATCAAGTACAACTTGTTGTGAGCGCACAGAGAGCCATGAGCTAATCCATCTATGTGTGGATCCTCTTATCCCGTAGTACTCTAGTTTTCTGTGAAGTACCTTGTTAAATACCTTGGTGTGACAATCACACGCAACTTGAGATGGAATACTCATATTAGCAACATGTGTACTAAGGCAAATAGAACACTTGGATTCCTAAGGCGAAATTATCATCAGTGCCTACAGGATGTAAAAATGCAGCATATAAAGGTCTGGTTCGCCCAGACTTGGAATATGGTAGTTGTATCTGGGACCCCAGTGGAGTGGTCCTTAACGAAGAAATTGAAAAAGTTCAGAATAGAGCTGCTAGATTTGTAACAGACAATTACTGCTTTGAAACTGGAAGCATGACTGGGATACTTGGAAAATTAAAATGGGAGTCTCTCAAGAAAAGGAGGAAATACAGTAGGTTCATTCTTTTATACAAAGGTCTAAAGGGTGCTGCCAACATTCCAACAGAAGACCTTGTCCCCCCAGCTAGGCACTGTAGAAATCACCATTCATTGGCGTTTCAGACCCTTACTGCAAGAACTGACATTTATAAAGACTCGTTCTTCCCCCGAACCACTAGAGACTGGAATGCCCTTCCCGATTCGATTATTTCGACAGCTGAAGGTGCTGATGACTGTGTAACTAAGTTTACCTCTTTGGTTAGAGCTGGGGACTAACTTCCCATATCACAGGTCCTTGTGTATGAATGTCAATTGACGTGCCACCAGTAACAATTCTAATTCTGATTCCATTCTCTAATGGTTCGGAGAAGAACGATTCTTTATAAATGTCAGTTCTTGCAGTAAGGGCCTGAAACGCCACTGAATGGTGCTTTCTTCAGTGCCTAGCTGGGGGAACAAGGTCATCTGTTGGAAAGCTTGCAGCACCGTTTAGACCTTTGTATAAGAGTATGAGCCTCATTTTCTTGAGACTCCCATCTTAATTTTCCTAGAATTCCAGTCATGCTCTCAATTGCTTGTTACAAATCTAGCAGCTATTTCACGCCGCCATTTTCTTCCAGAAAACTTGCACTGTATACACCGGCAAAGCCACGTAAGACCCGGCAATCCTGTGAAAGCACTGACCAGTGTGATTCTGAACTTTTTCAATTTCTTCATTAAGGACCACTCCACTTGAGTCCCAGATGCAACTACCATAGTCCAATATTGGGCGATCAACCCAGCAGACAAAATATATGGGACCCATATGGGCCGTAAAGGGTCACTGATGAAAAGTAGAAGTAAAACAAAGATCAGGAATCGATACAATTAACTTACTCCACCCATCAAAGACAACAAAGGGAAAGAAACACAATCATTAAGCTACCAGACCATAATGGTAACCTAAACAAAGGAAGGCCATAAGGACAGTTACTTTCCCACAGAATGGCACAAGTGATACACTGAGTAAGTAACAAACAACAACATAAATAAACCGCCACAGAAGAACCGCCTTGGAACGGTCAGTGGAAAGATTTCCACTGGGGGGCTTAAATCGATTTTACGTGACCACAATCCGCGCCCTTACTTCCTCGCGATTTAGACAAATAATTCGTTCAGTCCGCATGAAGGCCTCCAAACTCATCAGTGCAACATCTCCGCGAACACAAATAATCAAAGAACCACAGAGGTGAGACAACGGCGAGGACTCGACAGCATGAACCCACTGAAATGCTGGAGAAAAGGAAAACCAACAGTTAGACTCCGATGGGCCCGACCAGAGACAGATCATCAGGCACCAACCAACATTACCTTGAATTAGATTTCTCTAATACTCAATAAGCCTTTACGTTGGAACCGTCATAGAATCCGAGGCCTGACCAACCGGCGTGCAATTAAAATTTGGAAGCAAAGTTTCCAACCGTGATTGGGTTAACTACCATGCATGCAATCTGTCGTATAACATCCATGCATGGTAGTTAACCCAATCACGGTTGACAACTTTGCTTCCCTCTTTAACTAAGCGCCGGTGGGTCAGGCCTCAGATCCTATGACGGTTCCAGCGTAAAGGCTTACTTAGAGTTAGAGAGATCTAACTCAATGTAATGTTGGTTGGTGCCTGATGCTCTGTCTCTGGTCGAGCCCATCGGATTCTAACTGTTGGTTTTCCTTTGCTCCAGCATTTCAGTGGTTTCTTGCTGTCTAGTCCTCACCGTTGTTTCAACCCTGTGGTTGTTTGATTTTTTTTGTGTGTTCGCGGAGATGTTGCAGTGATGAGTCAGGAGGCCTTCATGCGGACTGAACAAACTGTTTGTCTAAATCGCGACGCAAGTAAGGGCGAGGATTGTGGTCACGTAAAATCGATTAAAGCCCTCCAGTGGAATTCGTTTCACTGACCATTCCAAGGCGGTTCTTTTGTCGCGGTTTTTATTTTTGTTATGGTTTGTGTCGCTTATATTATTTTGTTTTGGATAGCCAATTGGCCATTTTGTGGGAAAGTAACTGTCCTTTTGGCTTTCCGCTATTGATGTTTCCATTAGGATCTGTTGTTTCATGTTTGTGTTTCTTTCCCTCTTGTGTCTCTGATGGGAGCTGTGGGTTAATTGTATCGATTCCTGATCACTGCCTCCACTTCTATTTTACTGAGAATAAGAGAGAATTTAATTTTAGGTAATGTTGGTTGGTGCCGGATGCCCTAACTCTGGTAGGGCCCATAGGAGTCTAAGTGTTGTTTTTCTTTTGCTTCAGCATTTCAGGTGGTTTCTTGCTGTCTAGTCCTCACTGTTGTTTCATCTTTGGGGTTGTTTGATTTTTGTGTTCTCGGAGCTGTTGCACTGATGAGTTAGGAGGCTTTCGTGCGGACCAAAGAAATTATTTGCGAGAGGGTGTTGCAGATAGATAGATAGATAGATAGATAGATAGATAGATAGATAGATAGATAGATAGATAGATAGATAGATAGATAGATAGATAGATAGATAGATGGATGGATGGATGGATGGATGGATGGATGGATGGATGGATGGATGGATGGATAGATAGATAGATAGATAGATAGATAGATAGATAGATAGATAGATAGATAGATAGATAGATAGATAGATAGATAGATAGATAGATAGATAGATAGATAGATAGATAGACAGACAGATAGATAGATAGATAGATAGATAGATAGATAGATAGATAGATAGATAGATAGATAGATAGATAGATAGATAGATAGATAAACTTTAACTTTTGATCGCTTTATTCGTTTCACCTCATTTTACCATGACTTTGTGAGCAATCTGGATGGGGCCATAAACCGTGGCCACAAACAGACTACCTTGATCCTCATGGACTTCGCCAATCCCTTTAACAAGATACCTCACAGAATGCTATTGTATAAACTGGACTATTATGGGATAAGAGGATACACACATAGGTGGATTAGTCCATGGCTCTCTGGGCGCTCACAACAAGTTCTACTTGATGGCCAAGCGTCTTATCCAGTCCCTGATTTATCTGGTGTCCCCAAAGATTCGGTCCTTGGACTGGTCCTCTTCTTGGTGTACATTAATGATCTGGTCATCGGTCCGTTTGTTTGCTGGTGATTGTGTCCCGTATAGGAACGTGTAGTCTCCTTCTGACTCTAACTTCACAAGATGACCTGGATCGACTTGCACAGTGGGAGGCCTATTGGCAGATGAAACAGCGTCAACCCAAACAGAGGCATCAAATGTAACAAGAGGGCCATGATGGCCCTGGATCGCTCACCTGATCCATATGATAGAGGAACAAGTGGGCCCCGGGTAGGGCCATTATTGACCCCAGGGTGCATAATGTTGAGGAATGTCTAAAAAGGTGAAGCTTCATACCAAATATCCACAAAGGCTATAATTTTAACAATCTTGGCAAAGGTTCACTAGATGAAGCTACACACCAAATATCAAAGACCTGGGTCTTGCGGTTTCAGAGAAGAAGATTTTTTAAAGATATTCCCTACATAAGCCTATGTAAAACCAAATGGCCCCGGGGCGGGGGCATTTTTGGCCCCAGGGCTATAATTTAAACAATCTTGATAGAGGTCCACTAGATGAAGCTTCACACCAAATATCAAAGACCTGGGCCTTGCTGTTTCAGAGAAGAATATTTTCAAATATTATCTCTATATAAGTCTATGTAAAACCAAAGGGCCCCGGGGCGGGGGCATTTGTAGCCCGAGGGCTATAATTTGAACAATCTTGGTAGAGGTCCACTAGATGAAGCTGCATACCAAATATCAAATACATGGGCCTTGTGGTTTCAGAGAAGAAGATTTTAAAGATTTCCGTATACAAGTCTATGTAAAACCAAAGAGTCTCGGGGCGGGGGCATTTTTGGCTCTAGGGCTATAATTTGAACAAACTTGATAGAGGTCCACTAGATGAAATTTCACACCAAATATCAGAGGCCTAGGCCTTGTGGTTTCATAGAAGAAGGCTTTTAAAGATTTTCCCTATATAAGTCTATGCAAAGCTAAAGGGCCCCGAGGCTGGGGCATTTTGGTCTCAGGGCTATAATTTGAACAATCTTAGTAGAGGTGCACTAGATGAAGCTTCATACCAAATATCAAAGACCTAGGCCTTGTGGTTTCAGACAAGAAGATTTTTCAAGATTTTCCCTATATAAGCCCATGTAAAACCAAAGGGCCCCGGGGCGGGGGCATTTTTGGCCCCAGCACTATAATTTGAACAATCTTGGTAGGAGTCCACTAGATGAAGCTTCATACCAAATATCAAAGACCTTGGCCTTGCGGTTTCAGAGAAGAAGATTTTTAAAGATTTTCCCTATATAAGCCCATGTAAAACCAAAGGGCCCCGGGGCGGGGGCATTTTTGGCCCCAACACTATAATTTGAACAATCTTGGTAGGGGTCTATAAGATGAAGCTTCATACCAAATATCAAAGACCTGGGCCTTACTGTTTCAGAGAAGAAGATGTTTAAAGATTTTCCCTATATAATCCTATGTAAAACCAAAGGGACCCAGGGCGGTGGTATTTTTGGCACCAGCATTATAATTTTAACAATCTTGGTAGGGGTCCACTAGATGAAGGCTCATACCAAATATCAAAGACCTGGGCCTTGTGGTTTCAGATAAGATGATTTTTCAAGATTTTCCCTATATAAGCCCATGTAAAACCAAAGGGCCCCGGTGCGGGGGCATTTTTGGTCCCAGCACTATAATTTGAACAATCTTGGTAGGGGTCCACTGGATGAAGCTTCATATCAAATATCAAAGACCTGGGCCTTACTGTTTCAGAGAAGAAGATTTTTAAAGATTTTCCATAGATAAGCCCATGTAAAACCAAAGGGCCCCGGAGCGGGGGCATTTTTGGCCCCAGCACTATAATTCGAACAATCTTGGTAGGGGTCCACTAGATGAAGCTTCATACCAATTATCAAAGACCTGGGCTTTTAGGTTTCAGAGAAGAAGATTTTTAAAGATTTTCCCTATATAAGCCCATGTAAAACCAAAGGGCCCCGGGGCGGGGGCATTTTTGGCCCCAACACTATAATTTGAACAATCTTGGAAGGGGTCCACTAGATGAAGCTTCATACCAAATATCAAAGACCTGGGCCTTACGGTTTAAGAGAAGAAGATTTTTAAAAATTTTCCATATATAAGCCCATGTAAAACCAAAGGGCCCCGGAGCGTGAGCAATTTTGGCCCCAGCACTATAATTTGAACAATCTTGGTAGGGGTCCACTAGATGAAGGCTCATACCAAATATCAAAGACCTGGGCCTTATGGTTTCAGAGAAGAATATTTTTTAAGTTTTCGGCGAAAAAAATCTTTTTTTTGGATCCTGTGTCCTAGATGTGCAACGGACCGGAATCATTTGAACAACTTTGAATGGGGACCACCTAAGGATCATTCCTGTGAAGTTTTGTCAAAATCCGATCAGTGGTTTAGGAGGAGATGTCGTTTGAAAAAATTGTTTATGCACGCACGCACGCACGCACACACGCACTGACGACGGGCGAAAAGTGACTACGTGACAGGTGAGCTAAAAACTCACAATATCGTAGGTACCAGTTCTATAGCGATGCATTGAAATAAAAATAAAAAATGAAAAAACTCTTTTTTTTTTTTTTTTTTTTTCCTAGAACTACTTCTCACAGAAATAGTCTTCATTTTTCTGCAGTGAATGCCAAAATAGAAGTAGAGGCAATGATCAGGAATCGATACAATTATCACACAGCTCCCATCAGAGACACCAAAGGGAAAGAAACACAAACATGAAGCAACAGACCCAACGGAAACACCAACAGCGTAAAGCCAAAAGGACAGTTAATTTCCCACAAAATGGCCAAAAGGCTATCCAAAATTAAATAATGTAAGCGACAAAAATACCAAAAGTCAAATCATAACAAAAACAAACAGCGACAGAAGAACAGCCTTGGAACGGTCAGCGGAAACGAAGAATTGCACTGGGGGGGGGGGGGGGGGGGGGGGGCTTAAATCGATTTTACGTGGCCACAATCCTCGCCCTTACTTCCGACATGAAACAACGGTGAGGACTCGACCGCAAGAAATAAAAGCAAAAGAAAACCAACAGTTAGACTCCGATGGGCCCGAACAGAGACAGAGCATCAGGTATCAACCAACATAAGCCTTTATGCTGGAACCGTCATAGAATCTGAGGCCTGACCCACCGGCATGCAATTAAAGAGGGAAGCAAAGTTGTCACCGTGATTGGGTTAACTACCATGCATGCAGTCTGTCGCATAACATTTATGTTGTACCCAATCTTTTTATATCGAAGAAAGATTTTACGAAATTGGGTGCTGAAGTATAAATTTATATACTAAGTCACCATAAAATTCGGGTTCCGACAGACCTTG